>JANTPZ010130963.1:0-29585 GCA_025593235.1 Vachellia pachyceras
GGATAATGATGATGGAAATCAATTCTCTAATTCAACAACGTCGGCAATCATAACTTCAACAAATATGGGAGTTAAAATAATGAATTAAAGAATTATAATTAAGCTTTAATCCAACAACTGAGCCACCTCGAATTGCCACAAAATATTTTCCAAACTTCCAATTTACTAACTGCCACCAGAATAGTAAAAGGAATTAAGGATAATAAAGCACTACTTAACGGTAACTCTTAAATTCAAATAATAGAATTAAAGCCAGCAAACGATTATTTGATCCAAGATTCTAAGCTACCTTAGAAAATCACAAAATATTAACTCTAAATTCAATATAATGTGATACCACAACATTATAATTGAAATTAAAGCTATAATTAGTCCAATATCAATTGCCAAACAATAATTCAGTCACAATAATCTCCAAAATAAATCCTATCAAACAATAGAAATTGTTCCAATAATTAGAAAAACTATCCTAAGATATAGGAATTGTTAAACAATTATTAGACAGGAAATTAAGGCAACTAAAACTCCCCTTTGAAGACTCAAGCTCATGCCATTGTTGTTGAATTAGAGAATTAGAGAATTAGCCAAAAACTGCCATGCAGAATTCCAAACATCCAAACATAGCCATCATCATCATCTTGGAACCAAGCTGGAATAACAGTGGCGAAAACGGATTTGGAATAGCAACTGAATAGCAGGAACGTGAAGGTGTGATCTGGATGGGCGAAGCAACGAGCAATGATGGCTAAGGTTGTTCAGCGCGACGAATGATGGCTGGGATAAAGCAGTAACGAATGAAGCAGATGACGTTGTGAATGAAGCTTGTGTGAGGTCTGGAATTTTTATTAATGGTGCGCGGCTGTATGAATGAAGCTCGGCGTCACTGTGCTCTCTGGATGAAGGAATGATTGTGGACGGTGCTTATAGAGGAATAATTGATGGTGGGGGCTTGGTTTCTCCAGGGTGTGTGTGTGTGTGTTGAATAATTAATTGATGGAATGGGAATGGTAGTGGCGGCTGTAAATGGAATAGGTGTAGGTTTTTGGCGTTAATTGGATGAAGCTCCAGGATAGTGGCTAATGTGGAGGGGTCAATGGAATATGAGGTGGTGGTGATTCGTGTGTGTACGTGGATGAATTTATTTGTGGCTTCCCTGGAAAATATCTCCAATGAAGTTAAGGGTTGTGTGGGCCAAGCTTGTCAAGCGTAAATCCTTGGGTCTGAAGAATTGATGAATTGAATCCATGAAATCTCACGTGTGTGTAGGTATATAATCCTAGTGGGCTTTAATGTTGGACTTTTGACTCCAATGAGATAATTTTTCTTGGCCCAACAATGTGCATCCTTTTACATTTAAATTATGTCCAATTTATAGCTTCAACCTTTACTAGATTGATCCCAATAAAATTCTTCCAATAATACCTACAATGACAATTGATTTTGAGAAGCATTAGGTCCTAAAAATCAATCATTTGATAAAATGATTAAAAATATGACCATTTAAACTTGATTATATTTAATTTCACATGATTGCCATTAATCAAATGTAATGCAATTGAACCCAATAAAAGCCCAACAATAGGACCAAAATTCCCCCAAAATGTTACAAATTTACTTGACAAAATATGATTAATTCATAAAATTATGAGAATGCATGTATAATCATAAGCAAATGAGCTAGAAAAGTAAATATGCATTAGTATGGCAACAAGAGGCTTTAAAAAAATTTTAGAAAAGGAAAGCTTTAAGAAAAGGGGGTTCTAAGACCCTTAAAACTGCCCAATCTTTAAGCTGTTATGAAAAATAACAAATCAGGATCAATTGAGCAGAAATTTTACAAAAGAAAAGTTCATATGGTAAGCTTTAAAATGAGTCCAAGTTCATATAGAAATTTGAACCACTTAATTTCGATTTTTCTAGAATTAGTTATGCATTTTCAAAGTTGGGCCAGAAATCTGAAAAATTGACCATATGAATAGTAACTCGGGTGAAAATTTTTAATTTCACTTCTTTGTTCAATTTGAACTATGTAAGGCCTAAAAGTGGTCGGTAATGGTATAATATGAAGCTAAAGAGGTTAAGTGAGGAGTGTAACATAGAGGCCTTGTTTTTCCTTTCTACCAATTTAGTTTTCTCTCTATGCTGTTGAATGAAGAGATCAAGAAGTGGTCTTGAGTAGGGCTTAAGAGAGAAAATGAGGAAGAGTAGAAATTTGAAGTAACAAGTGCCATAAATCAACTTATGCATGTTTTGCAGCATGTTGATGGTTACAATGAGTTGATTTAAGCTTGTTATAATTTTTTATATTAAACCCTTCCCTATGTGCTAGACAAATTTGATGATACCTAAAGATGAATGTTTTAAAGTTGTTTAATGATTGGAAATTGGTTTAGGAATGGGATTAGGCATGTGTATGGTAAGAGATGTTGCAAAATCTCATTTTCTCCTATTTTTATGTGTTTTTTTCCAACTGTGATTATGAAGGGAAGGATTATGATTTTGTGCATTTTGATGCTTTCAATGGGTTTAGAATGCAAAAGTGTGTAGGGTAGAAGTAATAACACAATTTTTGAAGCATTAGAATCACAATTGGCAAAGTTAGAACTCAAGAGTTAGTTAGAAGTTGTCAAGTGTTAGAATGCACTAGTTATGGCTTAAATTGATGCCAAATGCTTTATGACATATGTAGGAGTTTGAATTACCAAACGAAACTCACCAAGTTCATGTAAGAAGCCTTGAAGTCATTTGGAAAGCTAAGTCAAGTTTAAGGTAGCATAAACTCTAACTTTTATATTTATATTGCATTGATTATTGTTTATGTTACTTTGTCATGTTCGATGTATGGTTGGAGCCACATGACCTGGAAATGGATCAAAACACTTGTGATGTGGAAAATGATACAAAATGCAGAAGAAAACCTAAATCTTTGTTTTGTATTTTCAAAAACTTAATGCTATGCTATGCACAATGTAAATCTATACTATGAACAAATGTAAAATTAAAGCTATTAAGATGCAAAACAACAAACAAAATGGCACAAGTTAGCCTAAACTAATTGCTAGGCTCCCCGATAATGATGCCATTTTTGATCCGGCCATATTTAAAAGTATAAACTTGTTGTTGTTAAAGGCCTTGGAATGGATCAAAACACTTGTGATTTCAAAGGATTGCATTATAAGGTGCAACCCTAGGGTCGTTCTCTACCAAGCCTTAGGCTTAATTAGTTTACTTAACCTGTGGATTAAATTCACTATGATGAAAAGGGGGTGTTTATTTCTAAGACTTGAATCATAAAGGAAACACTTAAAATAAATTTCTCTTTGGGATTTTTGTTGTTTTTTTTTTTGGATTATGGTAGTGCAGAATACTAAGTAATGATGCGAAAATGTTTTTGATGATGAGTTCCCCTTGAAAATGGTTCAGGCTATCATAGTTCAAAAAATTGATGAGGTGGAGTAATAGTTAGCACTAAGTTTTGTAGTCAAACCCCAACAACTTGCTGGGTCAGAAATTCCATATAATGAACTCTATTCCATGAAACTATTTAAAAACACTTAGTGTGTGTAATGAAGTTGCTCAGCGAAAAATCCAATACAAAACATTATAATCTCAAATACCAACCACAACTAGGAAGATAAGAGAGAGTAACAAAGATTGCATTGAATAGGTGGTAATGAGGCTTCACAACACCAACTCAAACATAGAACAAATCAACACACAAATAAATCCAAGTTTGGTATAATGTAACCAAGTATTTGAGTACAAATCACAAGTCTAACTCAGAAACTACGTAATCCATAACAATAAAATAGATTAGAACTAATACTTCCCTTTCTGCCTCCATGAACTCAAGCCTTCTCCATCTTCAAGAGGAAGAAAGAGGTTTAGCTCCTCTTAAGCTTCATATCAACACTCTCAATGGAAGGATATGGCTGCATGATAGTCTAGATGTGGAAGATGAAAGAGAGAGATGTGGTGGCTAGGGTTAGGGTATGTGGAAGAAGAGAGAAATGAGATGAGATTGTCTTCAAGTGTGGCTGTTGTCCCCTCCCCTCATTCTATCCGAATTTTACCTAAATAGGGTTTTTTAGCCTTTTTGGGTCACGTTCACAATGTGGGTCGGTTTTCTTTCCATTTGTAGTGTGATCTTGTGCACTAATAAGCGATCTTCGCCATGGCGCATATGAAGTTTTGTCGTAGAGAACCTCTCCCCATAGATACTACTGCTTCTACCTTACTTCGCCGCTGTGAACACATCCAGAGCTGCCTCCCTAAGCTTCTGCCATAATCCCTGAAATGAAAAATAAGATTTTAAAGTATATTTCTACTCTAAAATTGGATTGAATGAAGATATGCTCTTAAGAATGTTAATTGCACACAAAATCATGCTAATTAATGACATGAATTCATTGTTCTAAGTTAAGCACAAAGAAGATCATAATAGGTCAAAAATGCATTAAAAACCTTGAAAATCTTAGCAAAACCAATGAAAAAATATAGCTCAATCACAAAGTGAGGAAAGAAAAAGTGTGAGAATATCAGTAAAAATTTTAGGAATTTTTGGTGGCCTTAGATCCAGTTACTTATCGGTAAGTCGCTTTATCAGTGTTGTGATAATGTAAAGTAACTTTATGAAATCATAAAATTTACAAAAGTAAGCATGTCATAAATGTTTTGTGCCACTTGTAATGGTCCTAATTGAAGACCAAAAAGAGAGAAATAAATGCCCCAAACAAGTGGTAGAATTTATCAGAACAAAGTTATTTTATCGGTATAAGTTATACTCGATCAAGGACACATGTCACCATTTTGTTTTGGCACATGTTGGCAGATTTTTACTCACACTTGCAGGCCATAAATGTTAGCTAATGAGGGCTTAAAAGGTGTCAAATGTGTTGGGCAAATATTGACCATTAGATCACAAGTTTAATGCAAGATGAAATCTCAACCATTGGATCATCTTTAGCTTATCATTAAATCCATTTCTCTCTTCCATTTCCAACCCATTTTTCATGCTCAGACCTGTAAAAATGGAGAGAAAATCGTGGAGGAAGAGGGAGCACAAGGGAGAGCAAAAATTCACCAGAAATCCATGGTAAATTGAGTTTTGATGAAATTTCTTGCATGATCTTGCTCTTTGGACCTTCCTCTTCAGTTCTATCGGTTTAGATTTTTTATTTTGGCTCTCTTTTCTTGCTGGAAAGTTAGGCTTCTTGAGAGAGAAAATGAGAAAGAGAGGGATTTAGCTCAAATAATTGGTACTAAACAACTCTATGCAAGTTAAGGAGTTGATTGGTGTATAGTTTGTGTTGATTGTTGTTGTATTTGAAATTTTAGAATCTCAAAACCCTAGGGGAGCTGCTGTCCAATTTTCTATTTGAATGAAAAGTGATGTTTTGATGTTAAATAATGTATGTGGAGAGGTAAGAGATCAAGATTATGCAACTACATGCAATAGAAGTTGAAAAACCACTTTGTTCCCAATTATCATGTTTTCATCCAAACCTGAAATCAGTGGGAAGAAATGAGTTTTTGATTATTTTGATGCTTCCATTGGCTATAAAATGGAAGATTGTCTAGGGTGGATATGAGAAAATGGTTTGGAAAGCATTGGAATTAATTTTGACAAGTTTAAGAGCTTTAGGCCTCTTAAAGTTCAAGGGAAAGTTTTGCCTAGTTTTAGTGCATTTTATGGCTTGGAATTGATTGGTTATTGATGGATAGAGTAGAACTCACTAATCAAAATCGTGGTCCCAAATTTTTGAAATTCGGCCTAGATTTCTGTCTATAGAATTTTGAAGGGCAGAGAGTAGAAAAATAATTACTTGAGGTATCGGGAGTTCCCAAAGATCAGAGACCAGATTATAGAAAAATAACAAGAATTTTATAGTATTTTATAAAATTATTGCCTGCTATACGATTAAGGCGATTTCCTTGAAAATAGGGAAAATGACCCAAAAACCTTAGAAATAAATTTTCTTTAAAAATTAATTATAGACAATCCAGATGGCAAATTGAGGAAAGGTAAAGGACTAGTGTATCAATAGAAATTGTAGTAATTTTTAATGCCCTAAAAATATTTTGCCCGCCGATAGTACGTTTTTCAGGGGTTTTGACAAGATAAAATAACCCTATTGAATTTGGATGTTTTTCCAAGGTATTTTTGGGCAAACCTTTCACCATATTAGTAAGGGAATTATGGAGATTGAAAGAGGAATAAAATATCTCCAGATAGCAAAGAAAAATTTACCGGAATAAAATTTTGGTTACCGGTGAAAATCGCAGTTGGATGAAGTAACTGAAGGGTATTTGGTTCAATTAGTATGACTAAGTCCCTAACCCCTTAGTTACACCCATTAATTGTTACTTTTAAATAGCCAATAAGGATTTAGCATATATTTAAAAGGTGGATGATTTTTTAGCCATTACATTAAGTTGTGAAAACAAAACTTAATCTTAGCCTTTCATTATTTACTAAGGGAATAAAAAAAAACATTTTTCCTTCTCTCCTTCCTCATTTGGGCGTAAAAGTACAGCTGGAAATTGGGAACAAGAAGACTCCATTCTTGAGCTACAAAAGGAAGAAAAAGCTTTACAAAATCCAAGGTAACAATAAGCCAAGCAACCAAAACCATACCTTATTTTGATCCTTGCAACTCCCTATTTCTTTCTATTAGCTTGAAATTTTGGTTAGACTTCTCTTTTCAAGATTCAAGATTTGTGTTCTTGAGATTAAAAGTGAGAAAGAGAGGGATTTAGAACCAATAAGTAGATGCAAAAACTCCTTGCTTAGTAAGGAGTAGATTGGTATATATATTGTGATTGTTGGTGGTTGTTTGGTTGATTTGTGAATTTTCATAATGGCAAAATCTAAGGGGAAATGCTGCCAAAATTTCTATTTGATGTAGGAAAGCTGTATTTAAGCCAAACAACACAAGAAAAGTAGTTTGGGATCAAGAAGAAGTGAGTGTATATGTTGAAAGTTTGAAAAATCTTGTTATTGTGTTTATTGGGAATTTTCGTCCAGATGTGGAAAATAGGAGTGTGATTTTCATGGATTTAATGCTTCCAATGGCTTTAAAATGAGAAATTGTGTAGGGGTATAGTGAGCCAAGGAATTGGGAAGCATTAAAAGTCATTAAAACAAGTTTAAGTGCTCTAGGATTTAAGGAAATTCAAGGGGAAGTTTAATGAGGCTTTAAATTGGTTCTTGTAATATCCACTATTTTCTATAAATTGAAATAGAGGTCAAACTGATAGCTATGAGATAAGATAAGGCCTAGAAATAAAAGTACAAAAAGAGAAGATGTCAATGGATCAAAGAGACCCTAATCAATTTAGTCATAAGGCTGTGAAATTATTAAGAATGTAAGTTATAGACATAAATGTCATTAAGTATAAAGACCAAGGGAAATATAGTCATTGGATAAAAAGGGGTCAAACTAGTAGTCAAAAGTTGAGTTTGAGCCCACATATAGAAAGTACGGAAAAAGATGATGCCGATGGGTTGAAAAACCTAAAGTCAGACCTGGCCTAATGGATGAAATTTTGTAAGAACCTCGCAATTAAGCGTGCTCGCCTGGGAAGGACCCAAAGGTCATTACACAAAAGACCAAGGGCAAAAAAGGTCAAGGGCAAAATGGTAATTAGGAAAAGTTAGACAAAGTAAGGGCATTTTGGTCATTAAGAGAAGTGTAAGGGCATTTTGGTCATTTGACAAAGTCAAAAAGTCAATTGTTGACTAAAATATCAGAAAAATTCACAGATGCCCAAAAGATAGAGTAGAACTTACTGATTAACTGAGATTTGACTGATTGTCAAAATGTGGCCTAGATCTCTGTTTAGAGAATTTCAAAAGTAAATCGACCGAAAACAATTATTTGAGGTGCTAGGAGACCTCAATCAATTGAGTTCAGGGTACAGGAAAATAAAGTGAATTTTATAATAATTAATAAAATTATTGCCCAATATACGATTGAGGCGAATTTCCCGATTTTAAGGAAAAGGCCCGAAAATTCTGAAAATATAATTTTATTCAAAAATTAATCTTAGATAATCCGGAGGGCAATGTGATGAAAGGAAAAGGGCTAGAGTATCAGAGAAAATTATACAAATTTTTAATGCCCTAAAAGTTATTTGCCCGTCAGAAATATGTTTTTCAGGGATTTTCGACAGGATAAAATTACCATGTTATTTTTGGACGAATTTCACCACATTAATAAGTGAATTATGGAGATTAAAAGAGGAATATAACATCTCCAGAAAAGTAGAGAAAAATTTACCGGAATAGAATTATGTTTACCGGTAAAAATAACCGAATGGAATTTGGTTTGGTTAGTGTAACCAAACCCCAAACAGATTTTTAGCCTTAATAATTACCACTTTATGGCAACCAATGAGAATGAAGTAAGTGGCATGTGCGGTGTTAAAGTCTTTGCCATTAGATCAATTTTGAGATTTCAAGATTAAATCTCAACCTTTCATGAATTACTAAGGGATTTAATAAACATATTCTTCCATCCATTTTCTGCATCATTTCCGCCATCTTCCTCCTCCCTCCATGAGAGCAAGTTGATGCCATTTACAAGAGCAAGAAAAGAAGAAAATTCCCAAGAAAATCAAAGGTAAGAAGCTTAAACACCTAAACCTATACATAATCTTCATCCTTGTGATCTTCTCTACAACTTCCATGGATTAGAATTTGGATTAAACTCCTCTTTCTCAAGATCCAAAGTTGGTGTTCTTGAGGTCAAGAGTGAGAAATAGAGTGAGTTAGAGCTAATTCTTATGTGCAAAATTCTCCTTGTGTTGTAAGGAGTAGATTGATATATATATATATATATATTTATTGTAGTTGTTTGGCTCTTGTTTGTTGATTTTGTAAATTTTGGGATGAAGAACCCTAAGGGGAGGTGCTGCCAAAATTTCCATTTGATATAGGAGACTTGTGTTTAAGCCAAACAACACATGGAAATGAGTTTGGGAGCAACATTAAGTGCTAGAATGTGATGAAAGTTTGGAAAGAAACATTTTTCTTCTTTTGGAATTTTCGTCCAGATCTGGAAAGTGCAGAAAGAAGTGTGTTTTTGATGATTTTAATGCGTCCATTGGCTTTAAAATGAGAAATTGTGTAGGGGTAAACTGAGTCAAGGAATTAGGAAGCATTAAAAATCAATATGACAAGTTAAAACTCACTAGGAAGCAAGAGAGTTCAAGAGAAAATTAAATGAAGTTTTACATTGATTCTTGCCTTGAAATGGCTTGTGCTTAATGGTAACAATGTGGTGAATTATGTAGGCAAGACTTTGGTGCAAAGAACAAATTTTTCAAGTGACCAAGAGAGCCTCAAAATACCAAGGAAAACTAAGAACTTAAGGTAGCAAAGTTTTCTAACTCTATTCAACATTGTTGTGAAATGATCTTGTAAATGTGCTTGACTTGGTGATGATTATTACATTGTTGTAATGTGTTTATGAGTGATGTTATGCTATGGCCATATGCATTAATATGTGCTTGTTACACATTTTACATTGTTACACATTTCTACTTGAACTTAAAGAATGTCATGCAATTTTTCTATGTATGTTAGTAAACTTTGCTATTGGGATTTCCAAAAATCTCATTCTCCCCGGCTGACCATTTTTAGGTCGAAGCTCATCAAAGGGTAAGGACAAGCTAAATGATGCATGAAGAAAGTTTTATGTTGCTTTTTGGATGGATCTTTGGTTATGTAACTTGGTTACCCTTAAGTTCATGTTAGTGTGTATTTATGTACATTAAACTCCTACATGCATAATAGCCATGGAGTAGTGGAAGTATGCTTTATTTACTCCCAAATGCATGATTAATCAAGATCAAATGAGATTTAAAAGTGGGAATGCGTAAGTATGAAGTTATGAAATAATAAGTTTGACTAAATGGTGATTGTAAAGTTGGTCAAACCCTGTAATTTGGCATGATGTGAAACAGGGCAAATGAACTCCAAATGAGGTGAATTTTTCCAGTACAATAGTTGATGTTAAAATCTCTAAAATGAGATAAAGAACACTGGATTTGGAGTTTTGTATGAAAAGTTATGATGTCCCAAAGTTTGAAGAAAATCATGAAAAACCTGAAAAAATTGAAAAATTACCAAATGAACAGTGAAGTTTTGCACAATAAACTGTATCAATTGGGCAAGTTAATGACCCAATGAGTATTTTTCCCCTACATAGGAACATATAAGCTTCAAATAGAAATTGGAACCACTCAATTTTGATTTTTCTAGAATTAGTTATGAATTTTCAAAGTTGGGCCAAAATTCTGTGAATAGTAACTTCTAAAAAATCAAATTTTCAAATTTGATTTCTTTCGACTCTTTAAGCTATTCAAAGCCTAAAGGTGGTTCCATGTTTAAATAAAATGAAGCTAAAGGGGTTAGTTAAGGTGTGTTACAGTTCTTGTTTTGGTTAATGTTTAATGGCCATAATGTTGTGAATTATGTAGGAAAGTGTTTGGTGCAAAGAACTAAATTCCAAGTTGATCAAGAGAGCTTGCAAAGTCAAGGAAAATTAAGAACTAAAGGTAGTAAAACCATCTAATTCTAATCTAAATTGTTATGAAATTAGTTATTGAATTTATGCATGATTTGTCTTGAAAATATATGATGAGTGTGAATATGTGTTTTGTTATGCTATGACCATATGCATTTATTTATCACATGTTACACTTTTATGGAATTACATTTATGTTTGAAATGGTCATGCATTTTATGAAATGAGTTAAATAGTTTTGCCATTGGGATTTCAATGAAATCTCATTCTTTCCAACTAACCCTTTCTAGGTGGAAGCTCCAACAAGGGTAAGGAAAAAGTGAATGATGCTTGAAGCAAGTTAATTGTACATTTTTGTTGGTATTTTGCTCATGTAAATCCAATGCAACTCTTATTTCAAGTTCTTATGTCGTTATGTAAACTAAACTCCTATATGAGTAGTAGTGCTAATGAAGTGAAAACATGCCTTAGATATAAGAGAATGCATGTTTAAACATGAGCAAATGAGGTATATAATTGAGTATGCCTAAAGGAAAGAATTTGGAAATGAAAAATTCTCACAAAAGTAGTTAAGGAGCTTACCAATCCATGAACTTTGGGCTGATGTGAAATATGGCAAATGATGGTCAAATGAACTGAAATTTTACAAAACAATATTTAACATAACAAGCTTTAAAACAAGATAAAGATCTCTAGAATTGGAGTTTTGTACGAAAAGTTATAGTCATTCAAAGTTTGAAGAAAATCCTGGAAAAACCTGGGAAAATGAAAAATGACCATATGAACAATGCTTTTTCACGCAATAAACTGATTCAATTGGGAAACTTACAATATCAATGTGTATTTTTTTCCATATAGAGGATCTTATAAGTTTCAAATAGAAATTGGAACCACTCAATTTCGATATTTCTAGAATTAGTTATGAATTTTCAAAGTTGGGCTTATTCTTTGCATATTTTAAGAAGATTTTGGGCTAAAATTTAGTGGGTTTAAGATAAGTGGGACTTATTTTTAATATGTTTTAAGAAGAATCTGAGCAAAAATTTAGTAGATTCAAAATTAGCAACCGAATAATTGCAAAATAAATCACATAATATTAATAGATACCTAATTTTTTGGAAATTAGGGGATGCAACTAAACCTACTGGGTTTCATGTAGGTCCGCCTGTGACTTTGCATATAGCCATAGCATGTCATAAATACAACTTCACATGTTCATATAGCATATAAATAGCATGCAAAATAGCACAATAAATAAACAACAATCAATGACAATATTAATGTAAAGGTTAGTAACTTTACTACCTTAAAACCTTAGCTTTTTACTTGACTTTTGTAATACCCTTAGTTTATATCATTTAATACACTCAGTGGAAGCATTTGGAACCACTTCATTTGACCAAAACTAGTGGAAAATAATATTTGAAAACCTTTGTTTTCGCAATACTATTCACAACTTTCTAAAAACGGCCTTAACTTTGAAAAATCATAATTAATTGTGGAAAAATCAGAATTGAGTGATCCCAAATTCTATAGAGAGATATTTGAATCAACTTTAGAGGGAAAATAGTTTCTCTTGAAAATCGGGCCCAATTTTTATTTCAAAAGTTACTGTTCATTTGGTCATTTTCTATTTTTTCAGTATTTTAGCCCCCAACTTTGGAAGGGTAGATCTCTTAGCACGGTTATCAGATTTGGACAAATTACCACTCATTTTAAAGAGAAAAATCAGATCTATTTTGGTTATAAAATCTCACATCATAACTCCCTCAAATACATCCATACGGATTGGTCAACTTTGAGTCCAATTTTGTTGACTTTTACCCCATTTATTTATACTTAATCCAATTTGAGGGATGGTTACTTTAACTTGCCATATTAATTCCCTTGGAGCATTTTAAACTATCCTAACATGCTTGGAAATAAAATCTCCTACTACACATGCTATCAACTACAATCAACACTTAAGTATTTACAACTTTTCATAAATTCTTATCAAATATTACCAAATCTCCAAGCCTTCTCCTTCTTCTACTTCTCTTCTTGGATAAAGCTAGCCCTAGGGTTTGGGTTACATTGATGGGGTAAGATTCTTGGGAATCTTAGCAGCATAAGCAAATATTGTATAATCACAATTCATGCATTTAAATACATAATACATGCTCAACTTCCTTAACCTTGAAAATAAAATGCTATACATACCTTATATGTCACACAATATAGCATAGCGATAAATATTCATCATGTCATAACCTTATCAATCACACCATGGCATATTAACCAAATCATAGCAAAGCAAGTAATTATGCAACAAATACTATGAAATGTAATTAAAACAATAATTGCTAAGCTACCTCTTCTCCTTGCTTTTCTTGGTCTCTTAGGTGTCAAGTCCCTTCTTTCTAATCTCCAATGGTCCTAGATAATATTACACGTAAATGAACAACTCATTAAGATCATTGATCACATCACTATTTCATGACTATTCATAACTTACTCTCTTTAGCCTTAACTTTGTATCTATTTATCCTTATGCTTAAAAATTTCTCTAACATGCTTCTACCTTATAACTTTGCATGTAAATTTCACTTTTGAGCTCAAATAACTCAAAAAAAATTTCCTTTCCTTTCAACTACTCAAAACAACAACTTAAGGGAGTTGTTGTTGCACAAAATCCCAACCTTTGTTTCTAATGCTTCCAAACTTGGTTTCTCACTTATACCCTATACAATTTTTCATTTTAAACTCAACGGAAGCTTTAAAATCATCAAAATCATATTATTTCCTCATGAACTAGGTCTGGACGAAAATCTGGAAATTTTCCAAAAATTGGATTTTTCAACTTTGCTTTCTATACACTTGCATAATCTTGTTTCTAATCCATTTCCTAATAATTATTTAAAACAAAATCAATCTTCCATATGCATATCAATTTCATGCAGAACTTTCCCCTTAGGGTTTGGATTCCAAAAATTCACTTACACTTTCAAACAATATAAAACAACTATCAAGCAACTCCAGAACATGCATATATTGATTTCCTAGCAAGGGTTTCTTCTAAATACTTCTCTTCACTTTCTCTCTCAAAAACCATGGAATTCCAGCAGCATATTTCCACTCATAAACCATGAAAATACCATGATAAGATTGAAGAGGAAGCATAGGAAGCATGGAATCTAGGAGATTACAAGTTAAGATCACAACTTACCTTGATGTTGTGATCATATTTCCTACTTTATTTTCATCTTTTCCTCTCTCTTTTGGCTGCAAGAAGTCGTGAGAAATGGCTGAAGGTGGAGGCAAAATTTTGACTTAATTAATTTCTTCATAATGGAATGGAAGGTGGAGATCATATCTTACAACTCAAGTTTAATCTAATGGTTAGAATTTTACCAACACTTCACACACTTTGAAGCTTCTTATTGGCTCTCATAAAGTGGCATTTAATTCTTGTACTAAAGGATAAAATCTGGTTAGAGACTTAGTTCCTCTAACCAAACCGATTGCCATTCAATTACTTGATCCGGTTACAACCTATACTGGTAAAAATAACTTTATTCCGGTAAACTTTTCTCCCCTTTTCTGGGGCCATTTTATTCCTCTTTTAACCTCCAATTATCACTTATTCATATGACAAAACATTTGTCCCCATAATGCCCCTGTAACTCCTAAAACTTTAACAAGGTTACTTTCCCCTATCGAAATACCGAGAAATGGGCTACCGATGAGTAATTGAGTTTTAAGGCATTAAAAATTTCTAAAATTTTCACTAATACTCTAACCCTTTTCTGTTCCTCAAATTTCTTCTTGGATTCTCTGTAATTAATTTCCAAAGAAAATCCTATTTCTAGGGTTTTCGGGCCTTTTTCTCTCTGATTAGAGAAATCACCTTTAGTAGATACTGACTATCAATTTTATTAAATACTATAAAAGTCACTTTAATTTTCCATATCCTTAACTTAGCTGATTGAAGTCATCTGATACCTCAAATAATTAGTTTCGGCCCTTAAATCTTCAAAATTCTATAAATAAAAATCTAGGCCGAATCTCAAAAATTTGTTGTATCTCATTTTGATAAGCTAGCTCTGCACTATTCATTGGGTATTTGGACTATTGACTTTGGTCAAATTACCAAAATGCCCTTACATATTTTCATAATTACCAAAATGCCCATTTTTTCTACTCTTTTCTTAATTCCAATTTTGCCCTTGGTCTTCCATGACTAATTAACTTTGTGCCCTTACTGCTTATCCTTAAAAACATTTATGACATTGGTCTTTTTATACAAAATGACCATTTTACCCTTGACTTTTATGCCAAATAACCATTTTACCCTTGGTCATTTTACTTAGAAATTTCAAGCCGTAGGACTTAGTCAATTATAATTCCTCTGTTCCATTGGCATCCTCTTTTTTTGAACTTTCTATCTCTGGGCCTTTACTCGTCTCATGATCATCGGTTTGACCTCTATTTCAATTTACAATAAAATAGTGGATATTACAACTTTGGTGACTTGCTTCTTACTCTTTGGAAACTTCCCTCTTGCAACTTAAACTCCTACATATATCATGATGCATTTGGAATTAGAAATAAGCCATACCCGATGCATTGAAACACTTAGAACCTCACTAAAACCTCTTTTAAATTTTAAGTGCCCTAAAACCTTTAACTTTTCAAAATTGATTCCAATGCTTCCAAAATTGTTTTCTCACTTGTACCCTACACAATTTCACCTTCTAAATCCATTGGAAGCATCATAAATCATGAAAAACTCATTCCTTCCCTCCAAAAAGGTCTAGCTGAAATTAACCAAAAATTGGAAAAATTGATTTTTCACTTTCTTTCTATACACTTGCATATCCTTGTTCATAAATATCTTTCTGTAACACACCTTATTTACTCTTCTTTAAACTTATTAGAGATGTTATGTGCCTTTGAAATGCTTAAAATGGCCAAACAGGTGATTTTGAAAATTTTGGACCGAGTTACTATTCACTATCACTATTTACTTGGTAAGTTTCATATTTTTGGGCAACTTTAAAAAATTATAACTAAATATAGAAAAAATCAAAATCAAGTGATTCAAATTTCTAAATGAAGCTTATGAAGTCCTCTATAGGGAAAAAATATCTCCTTGACCAATTAATACAATTTATTGCGTGAATAAATATTGTTCATTTGGTCATTTTTTTCATTTTCCAGCTTTTTCCCTCAACTTTGGAGAATCATAACTTTTTATCTACACATCCAAATTCAGTAAACTTTAGCTCATTTTAAAGATTGCAATGTATAGTATGTAACTAGAAAATTTCATATCAATTGGACTTCATTTGCTATTTTTAACTGTTACCTCAAGTTTGCTCTTTGATAAGGACTTTGGACCCTTTTTAGGTTCTTTTGCATGCTTTTACTCTTTCCCTTTATGTTGCATAATAATATAGCATGCTTGGGCTATCTACACAAAACATTCATTATATTTTGTAATGTAGGAGTTTAAGCTACAATAATCCAAAAGTGCACACAATCACTTTACATCACTTTCCTCTTGACTTAAAATTTACACTTGGAGCTTACCTTTAATCTTCTTGCCTTTTACTCCTCAATTTGACCCTAAAAAGGTTTTACTATGGGAGAATGAGATTCATGAAATATCAATAGAAAATGTCTCTAACTATGAACTTAAGCATGCATTACTAACCTTAAGCATGCATTACTAACCTTACATCTTTACTTTCATACTTTTCCAAGGTATATAATCATCATCAAAATCCAAACAAGAATTTGCATGCTCAAACATCACTCAACATAACATTAGCATGGCAATTACACAAACAACATTAATGATAATGTAAATGTAAATGTTAGAGAATTTGTTACCTTATTGGCTTAACTTTCCTTAATCTTTAATGGTTTCCTTCTTGCACTTTGGAACTTCCCTCTTATAAATATACCCCTACACATTACATGATGCAATTGGCATTAATCACAAGCCAATATCAACTCTCAAAACATGCTAAAACTTTCTCAAACCCTTCTTGACTCTTAAGAGCTTTAAAACCCTTAATTTTGCAAAACTTGATTCTAAGGCTTCCAAAATCAAACTCTCACTTATACCCTACATAATTTTTCCTTCTAAACTCAATGGAAGCATCAAAATCACACTCTTTCCTCATGACACAGGTCTAGACAAAATTCAAAACAAATAGGAGAAAAGTGCTTTTTTACATAATTGCATAATCTTGATCTTTCTTCTCTTTCCATGCATTATTTAGCATCAAAACATCACTTCCCCATCAATTGAAAAATTGGACAGCACCTCCCCTTAGGGTTTGAGATTCCAAAATGCCAAATACAACAACAATCAACATAAATCATACATCAATCAACTCCTTAACTTGCATAGAGTTGTTTGGTACTAGTTATTTGATCTAAATCCCTCTTTCTCATTTTCTCTTACAAAAACCTAACTTTCCGGCAATCAAAAGAGAGCCAAAATCAAAAATCTAAACCGATAGAAAGGTAGAGGAAGCTCCGTGTCACAAATATATAAGGGTTGCAAGAGAACCCAACTTACCTTGGATTTCTTGATGATTTTTGCTCTCTAATGGCCTCTTGATTTCGTGCCCTCCTCCTCTCTCTTAGGGTCACATTTTGCACGAAATGGTTGAAGGAAAATGAAGGGAAAAGATGCTTTAATGATAAGCCAAATTGATCCAATGGCTAGGATTTCATATTGCATTAAACTTGTGATCCAAGGGCCATTATTTAGCCAAAACTTCTCTTGATTTTTCTGCCCCTTTTTGGCTAACTTATGAGCTAAGGAAAAGTGAAGAAAATCTTGTCCTATAAGCTAAAATTGTTTTGGTGACAAGTGTCCAAGATCCAATACAACTTACACCGATAAAGTAACTTTGTCCTGATAAATTCTACCACTTGTTTAACCTCAATTATGACAATTTTGAGCCTTTAAATATAGCTAAAACAAGTGGCAAGATTCATCATGGCAATAATACTTTTGAAAACTTTATGTTTCCATAAGTTACTTTACACTATCACAACACTGATAAAACAACTTACGGATAATTAACTAAATCCGACGCCACAAAAAATTTCTAAAATTAATATTGAGATTCTCAAATTGATTTCTGGAATGTCTTTAATTAATTTTTGAAGAAAACCCTAATTCAAGGGTTTCCAGGTCTTTTCCTTCCGATCAAGGAAATCGCTTTTTCTCGTATTATGGGCAACAATTTTATAAAATACAAGGAATTCTAAGCTATTTTTCCCTACTTTGAGATCAGATGTTTGAGGCCTATCGGTACTTCAAACAATTATTTTTGGTTAATTATTTAATAAAAATGCCAAAAATTAAATGACATTTAAAATTCTCTTAACATCAATCTAGGTCAACTTAACTGAAACCGGGCCTCACATGTTGATCTATGACTTTTTCTCTACATTTTGGGTCTCCAAGTTGACTTTTGACTTTGGTCAAATGACCAAAATTCCCTTACCCTTACCCTTAATTACCATAATGCCTTACCTTTTTCAAATTCCATTTTTGCCTTTATGTTTACTGTCATTTGGGTTCTTTCCCTAAGGTCACCCATCGTATCATTTCTCCAGGCCAAGCACACTTAACTGCGAAACTCTAATGGAATTCAGTACATTAGGGCTAGGTTGACCGTGAACTTTCAAGTCCATTACCTTCCTCTTTTTCTGTACTACCATTCCTGGACCCTGACTCAACCCATAACTACTGGTTTAGCCTTTATTTCAAATTATAGCAAAACATGGATATCACACATTCCATGCTTTATTTGAAACAAAATCAATCCTTTCCATACAAGAGGAATTTCATGCAACACCTCCCCCAGGGTTTGAGATGCCAAAAATTCATACATACCTCAAAAAAAGACAACCACCAATCAACTCCAAATCAAGTATAGAGTTGTTTTCTACCAATTATTTCTTCTAAATCCCTCTCAATCTCACTTTTCTCTCTCAAGAACCTAAACTTCCAGCAGTAAATATTCCATCCCAACCAAAAATAAACCACAAAATGGAAGAGGAAGGCTTGGAATCACAAAATATGAAAGATTCAAGTAGAAATCATTAGTTACCATGGTGTTGTGATGGATTTTCCTCATGTTTTCTCCTCTTCCCCATGGTTCACTCTCTTTTTCCTCTCCTCACTTGGTTAACTGTGTTGGCTAGAAATGGAATAAAAGAAGTCTCTTGAAGAGACTTAATAAAGAAGACTGCATGTGTTAATTTATGTAGGACCCATTTGCATTGGTAAAGTGAATTTATACTTATATATTCTACCACTTGTTTGTAATATTTTTCTCTCTTTTTACTCTTGAATAAGACCACTATAGTCACAAGTTTCAGCCCCACAACTTTCTTTACAAAAACCTTAAGTCTCATAAAGCTACTTTATGGCACCAGAAATACTTTTCGAGAAACCTCTAATCACTTAACCAGTTTATGGTCATTAAAAATTCTCTAAATTAATCTTGTATTCCCATACTTTTTCTTTCCTCAAGTTTCTTCCTGAAATGTATTTAATTAATTTTTGAAATAAACCCCAATTCAGAGTTTTCTGGTCCTTTCCTTTCGTTCCAGCAAATTGTTTTGGACTTTCTCATGGAAACAAGTTTTATAAATTTCTAAAATTTTTGAACTATTTATCCTTACTTTGAAATTAGATATTTGAGACATCTAGATATTTTAAATAATTTATTTAATTATTTATTAATCACCTAAATATTAAATAACATTTAAAATTCCCATAAAGATTATTCTTGTCATTCTAACCTAAACCGAGCCCCAATTACTAATCAGTGAATTTTTCTCTCTTTGTGTCTTATGAAATTTTTTATTTTTTGGTCAAACTTTGACCAAAATACCCTTTGACTTTTCTCAATTTACCAAAAGGGAAACATAGAGATGAAAAAGAAAAAAAGAAAAGAAAAGGTTATATAGAAATGAAAAAAAGAAATAGAAGAGAAAAAAATAGAGAAAAGGAAATGACACTACAAAAAAAATGTTGTATTCCTACAGATTTTGGCTAAAAGTCTGCAGGAAATAGGTTTCCTGTGGATTTTAATCCGCATATATAAAGCTCATGGAAATTCACTTTCCTACGGATTTGTAAATCTGCAAGTAATTACCTGTAAAAAAATCCACAGGAAAATCCGTAGGTAATAAATTTGCTGGAAAATCCACAGGAAATGTAGAAAAATTTTAAAAATATATCTTTTAATTTAGTAACATTTTTCAGGTAAATTTCCTGCTTATTCTGATAGAAGAAGATAGTGAGTTTATTTTTATAAAGATATGAATATATGATATTTTACAGGGAATGATGTAACCAATAAGAAATAACTATAGTTAAAAGATAATGCTTTGGACAAATGGAAAAAGGATAATTGTTGAAACATATATGTAAGGGAACATCAAATTATTGTCATCATACATCACTAGCTGAATCGATATATTAGGAATTGAACTGTGGCTTATATAGCAAGTAACATTCCTCATTGTGGATACATCCATGACAAAATCTAGAGAAGGGATGGATAAGATAAACGCACATAATCAGAGTAAGTTTGGGATAAATCACACAATTCTGAGGCTTGCCTATTTGTAAATATTTGCTTCATCTGTTTTAGCAGTTACCATAGATTTGTTGCGCTCAACTATTCCCTGAGTTAATTTCTTAATGGTAGCCCGAGTTAACTCCTCAATGTTATTCAATCTAGGGTAGAAAAGAAACCAAAAATCTAATTAGGAAATCTAGAACATTTACCCCAAGTATCATTGCTCTAAGCTTAGCTTAATCGCTAGATCTTGCAACAAATGTCAATTTTACGATTCTCCAAGTTACAAAATTGCCTACTAGGCATCAAATGTCAGCCCCTCTCCCTTCTTGAGTAGAATTCTTCTTCCCTTTAATAGAAGGTAATCATTCTTCTATTCAGTCATTCCTTTGTAGGTACACTAAACAAGACTCGTGTTTTAAATAGATAGATCCAAGACACACAAGCTAACCATCTATCAATGGAACAAGCTACTACACCAAATAAAAGTTAGTGATAGTGGGTTACCGAAAATCAGAGCACAAGCACTACCACAAAGTCAACAAAACTCAATCTAGATCTGAAAAAATCAAAGCATGAGCAAGACAACAATGGTAACAGCGGAAACTCCTAGATCACGAGCACTACCACGAAGTTGATGAAACTCAATCTAGATCTCAATGGGCTCCTCGAGCAACGGCAGCTGCAACAACAAATAACTAGGTTCCTCTAGCGATGGCAACAGAATAATAGATGGGATGATTGCAAAGACAAACTAGCATGGGCTCCTCAAACATAACGATGGTGACAACGAATCAAGAGGCAGAGGAGGCAGTGAATGCAGTCTCAATGAAGACAAATGGAATAGGAAGGAAGGGTCTGGAACGAGATTCAGAGGGAAGATGTGATGGAGGGAAAATTGGGAGGGAAAAAATTTTGGAAATGAATTTTTAAAAAGCTTTTTCACCTGAAATACCTGCAGATTTTTTCCGCAAGTACTTTTCCTGCGAATTTCAAATCCACAAGTATATTTACTTGTAGATTTTTTTCATAAGTAATAACCTGTGTATTTCAAATCTGTAGGAAGATCTGCAGGTATATGATAATTTTTTACTAGTGTGATAGTTCACACATGCTAAGTGTGATGTTCCTTCATTCTTCTTGTTTTGCATTGAAATTCTTAGCCCCAATTAAAGTATTCCTCCATTCAAAGTTTTCCATTCATTATCTTGCCTTATTCATTAAAACCTTGAGAAAGTTCTTTTGATTTGTATATGCAATGAGATAATGTAGTGGAGATGAACTACTATAAGTGAAATTGAAAGAAACACAAGACCCTAATGATCTTGAGAGAAGAGTGAAACACAAGCCCCCTAATGATCTTGAGAGAAGAGTGCAAACACTTGACCAATGAGAGAAATCCTATAGTTATTTGTCTTTGCCACAGTATATGCCTAGTAGCTTTCATATTTGGAAGATGAAAAAGATTTCTATGAAAATAAAATTCTTGAAAGTTTGAATTACTTCCCACTTAGTGATGTTTGCTTTAAAACCTCACTTCAATATTTTTCTTTGGTTGTTTTACATTTTAAAATATCTTAAGTATAAGATTAATGCAAGTGTGGAGGATTGATAACTCTCCAAATTTTAGTGTATCTATGTAATATCCACCATTTTCTCTAAATTGAAATAGAGGTCAAACTGATAGCTATAAGATACGATAAGGCTCAGAAATAAAAGTACAGAAAGAGAAGATGTCAATGGACCAAAGAGACCCTGGTCAATTTAGTCCTAAGGCTATGAAATTACTAAGAATATAAGCCAGGGACATAAATGTCATTGAGTATAAAGACCAAGGGCAATATGGTCATTGGATAAGAAAGCGTCAAACCAGTAGTCAAAAGTTGAGTTTGAGCCCACAGATAGAAAGTACGGAAAAAGATGATGCCAATAGGCTGAAAACCCCAAGTCAAACCTGGCCTAACGGATGACATTTTGTAAAAACTCCGCAGTTAAGCGTGCTCGCCCTGGAATAGTGTAAGGATGGGTGACCTTATGGGAAGGACCCAAAGGTCATTACACAAAAGACTAGGAGTGAAAAAGTCAAGGGCAAAATGGGAATTACAAAAAGTTAGACAAAGTAAGTACATTTTGGTAATTAAGAGAAGTGTAAGGGCATTTTGGTCATTTAACAAAGTCAAAGTCAACTGTTGACCAAAATATCAGAAAAATTCACAGATACCCAAAAGATAGAGTCGAACTCACTGATTAACTAAGATTTGACAGATTGTCAGAATGCGGCCTAGATCTCTGTTTAGAGAATTTCGAAGGTAAATTGGTTGAAAATAATTATTTGAGCTTCCAGGAGACCTCAATCAGTTGAGTTCAGGGTACAGGAAAATAAATTTAATTTTATAGTAATTAATAAAATTATTGCGCAACATACAATTGAGGCGAATTTCCCGATTTTAAGGAAAAAGGCCCGAAAACCCTGAAAATATAATTTTATTCAAAAATTATTTTCAGACAATCTGAAGTGCAAATTGAGGAAAGGAAAAGGGTTTGAATATCAATGAATATTTTACTAATTTTTAATGCCCTAAAAATATTTTACTCGTCGGAAATATGTTTTTCAGGGATTTTCGACAGAATAAAATTACCCTGTTATTTTTGGATGAATTTCAAGGGTATTTTTGGATAAATATTCATCATATTAGTAAATGAATTATAGAGATTAAAATAGGAATAAAACATCTCTAGAAAAGTGGAAAAAGATTTACTGGAATTAAGTTACTTTTACCAGCAAAAGTTGTAATCGGTAGAAGTAACTGAACGATAACCGGTTTGGTTAGTGCAACCAAGGTTACAATCATATTTTTAACCCCATGTGCAGCCATTATTACCACTTTATGAAGACCAATTAGAAGTAAGCAAATGTCAAAGTGGTGGCTTAATATGAGATCATTAGATCAAGTTTTAATTTTAAGATTCAATCTTGGCCATCCATATTTTTATGAAGGTTTTAATAAAACAAATTTTGGTCTTATTCTCCAAACCATTTGCACGAAATCTGGACAGAAGAGAGAGCCAAAGTTCACGCCATTTTCATGGAAGCAAAGAAGAGAAAAGTTTCAACAAAACTCAAGGTATCAAGCTTAAGCACCTAATCCTATACCTTTTCTTGATGCTTGATACTTCCTCTTCCTATCTATGGTCTTAGAATTTTGAATAAACTCCTCTTTCTTAAGATCCCAAGTTTGTGTTCTTAAGGTCAAGAGTGAGAAAGAGAAGGATTTAAAGCCAATAGCTATATGTAAAAGACTCCTTGTGTTGTAAGGAGTATGTTGGTGTATAGTTTGTGGTTGTTTGGTTATTGCTTGATGTTTTATAAATTTTAGGATGTCGAACCCTAAGGGGAGGTGCTGCCAAAATTTATAATGGATGTAAGAGAGTTGAATTCAACCTATACAATCCATGAGAATGAGTTTAGAAACAAGAAAATGATGCTACATACCATGGAAACTTAAAAAAGAATCACTTTTCCTTCACCTGGCAATTTTCGTGAAAATCTGGAAAGTGGATGAAGGAGTGTTGTTTTGATTATTTTAATGCTTCCAATGGCTTTAAAATGAGGTTTTGTGTAGGGTAATAGTGAGCACAAGGTTTAGGAAGCATTAGAAAACATTAAAGACAAGTTTTGATGTCTTAAGGCTTATGTAGTTCAAGAGAAAATTTAATGAAGTTTTACATTGATTCTTGCCTTGAAATGGCTTGTGCTTAATGGTCACAATGTGGTGAATTATGTAGGCAAGATTTTGGTGCAAAGAACAAATTTTTCAAGTGACCAAGAGAGCCTCAAAATACCAAGGAAAACTAAGAACCCAAGGTAGCAAAGTTTTCTAACTCTATTCAACATTGTTGTAAAATGATCTTGAAAATGTGCATGACTAGGTGATGATTATTACATTGTTGAAATGTGTTTATGAGTGATGTTATGCTATGGCCATATGCATTAATATGTGCTTGTTACACATTTTACATTGTAACACATTTCTACATGAACTTAAAGAATGTCATGCAATTTTTTTATGTATGTTAGTAAGCTTTGCTATTGGGATTTCCAAAAATCTCATTCTCCCCCCCCAACCATTTTTAGGTGGAAGTTCATACAAGGGTAAGGAGAAAGTAAGTGATACTTGAAGCAAGATTAGTGTGTGCTTGTGATCATATTTTGGTGATGTAAATTTAATGTTACATTAAATTAAGAATGTTATGTAAATGTGTAACCTAAACTTCTACATGTGTGGTAGTCATGGAGTAGTGAATGAATAATTTGAGTATTCCCAAATGCATGATTAAACATGATCAAAAGCAGTTTAGAAGTTAGTATGCCTAAATATGAAGTTATGAAATAATAAGTTTGACTAAATGGTGATTGTAAAGTTGGTCAAACCCTGTACTTTGGCAAGACGTGAAATAGGGTAAATAAACTCCAAATGAGGTGAATTTTTCCAGTAACATATTTCATTTTTCAAGCTTTAAAATGAGCCAAAGAACACCAGATTTGGAGTTTTGTACAAAAAGTTATGATGTTCCAAAGTTTGAAGAAAATTATGGAAAACCCGGGAAAATAAAAAAGTTACCAAATGAATAGTGAAACTTTGTGTAATAAACTGATTCAAATGACTAAGTTTATGATCCAATGAGTATTTTTCCCTTGTATAGGACCTTGTATGCTTCAAATAGAAATTGTAACCACTCAATTTTGATTTTTCTATAATTAGTTGTGAATTTTTAAAGTTGGGCCAAAATTCTGTGAATAGTAACTTTTAGAAATCAAATTTTCAGATTTGATTTCTTTTGAATTTTTAAACTATTCAAGGCCCAATAATGGTTCCATAATGATATAAAATGAAGCTAAATGGTTTAGTTAAGGTGTGTTACAATCTGAGGTATATTTTGGATTTATCTAAAGAGTTGTCAATATAATTTTAGAAGATTATGTCCATTTGAGATAGCAAACCAATCAAGTAGTGAATTATCATGTAGATCCATTATAATTATAATAGATAACAATAATATAAAGTTGTGAGAAATAAAAAAGGAAATGAACATTATGATTTGATTTTGTTTTCTCGTATTATTCTTTATGTTATTCATTTATTTCATTTTTTTCTTAGGAAGTAGCAGATTGTTTGGGGAGTAAAGGAGATTTTGGCAAATAGCAACAAAAATTAAAATGGAAAACCTGAGAGGGAGGA
The DNA here is from genome assembly GCA_025593235.1 of Vachellia pachyceras. Lineage (NCBI taxonomy): Eukaryota > Viridiplantae > Streptophyta > Magnoliopsida > Fabales > Fabaceae > Vachellia > Vachellia pachyceras. The sequence continues at coordinate 25,378 of JANTPZ010130963.1, forward strand.
CTGAGGATTTGTGAGACATTCATCATTATGCACAAAGGAGAAACAAAAAAAAACAAAGAAAGGAAGTGCCGCTAGGAAAAAAAGAATTTCTTCTTCTTCTTCTACCTTTTTTTGTTTTGAATTTGAATATTACTATTGACATGGATTAGATTAAAGTCATATGTAACTACTTTTCTTTAGATGTATAGTATTATGAATTGATTTAAGTATTTGAACATGTTTGAACCGTTTAAACATATTTAATTTTATTTTTTTTAGTTTTATAATTTCTTATATGCTCATTGCTTGGTCAACATAAATATAAATTTGGGGAATTTAAATTAACCTCAGGAAAGGGATCTTAATTGGAATGTAGACTAAGTATTATGAGATTAGAATTTATTCTAATTTCCCATTAGGATGGGAATATACCTATTGGATTCATATAATCACATTATAGTGTAATTGATTTCTTTAGCGCCTCTTGAATTGCTAAGTTAGGAATGAGAGTTTTAATTTGAGAAAGAAGTGTAAGTGGTTGAAAGATACTTAAATATGTGATTGAGCTTTATTTATACTATATTTGTGCTTGAATTTTCAGAGTTTTTGATTCAATTTTAGCCCTTACCCTTTTTGTGCTTAATTTGAGATTCAAAGTTTTTGATCTTGATTAGCTTGATTTTGGGTGCATTTGCCATGAATAATGATATAATTGTACTTAATTCCCATCATGAGCAAGTGATACCTCAAATATTTGCTATTTTATTTCAGAAACTCTAGTCAAGAATGAGGAAAGCAGCTCTGGGAAAGTACGTCGCGACGTAATTCAAAGTTCAATCAGGCGAGCAAGAACTTTCAGGAGAGGTTCACCGCAGTGAATATCGCAAATCAATAATGGATCTAACTCCAAATGGAAATAAAACCCAACCCATCTTCTTGGATCTGACTCTAGACGGTTAGTATATGCCAATTAGGGTTCGAGCAAAGAAGGCAGGAGGAGGTAGAGAACACTCACACTTCACATTTTCTCTCATTTTCTCCACTCACACAACCCTAATTTCATCCCATCTCATCCCTAATCCATCCATGCACCTCCAATCATCCATCCAGAGTCCAATTTCACTATATATGAGTAGCTGAGCATCTCCCTTCCTTTTGGAGATGAAGTTGGCCTGAGTTCGATGTTCCGAAAGGGGAGTATTAGTTTTCAATCTATGTTTATGTTATGGATTACATAGTTACTGAGTTAGGACTTGTAATTTGTGCGTAAATGCTTGGTCTCGATCGAGCCAAACTTGGATTATTTGTGTATTGAACTTACTTTGTGTTTGACGTGGTAGAGTGAAGTCTCATTTCTACCTATTCATTGAGATCTTTATCGCTCTTTTCTATCTTCCTAGTTGTGCTTGATTTTAGAGGCTATACTGTGTTGAGTTGAATTTTTCACTTTGCAACTTCTGTACACACATTAAGTGTTTTTAAAGGGTTTCACGGAATGGAGTTCATTATATAGAATTTCTGACCCAACGAGTTGTTGGGGTTTTTAATTACGAAACTTAGTGCGAAAATTATTTGTGAACTATGATAGCTTAATTCATTTTCAAGAGGAAATCCATCATCCAACACTTTTACACTTCAATTCTGCTTTTATTGTTTTACCCAATCAAAAATACCAAAAAGAAATTTCATTTTGAAATTAGCCTTAGGTACATAGCATATTTTGAATCAAAAACGATTTTCAATTACAAGAGAACTTAATCACAAACTAGGTAACTAGTGGTATAAACAGCTCCGTAGAAAACGATCATGTGGTTGCACCCTATAATGCAATCCTTAGAAATCACAAATCTTTTGATCCATTTTCATTGCATTAAAATGACAAAGTTTTATCAAGTGTGCCAACTAGGTATGATCAATATCTTAATACTCAAGTTAACAAATTAAAATTTAAATATACTTATTTTAGTAATTACATGCTCTAAAACTTGATTAACCATAGTAAGTTGTTTTGTCAATTGTGATTTTCTAAAACATCAGATTTATTATTTTAAATTATTTGAATTTACATTTATTCATTTATATTTCGATTTGTTCAACTTAAATAAAATTGAGTTTTAGTGCCCAATTACTAGTTGAATTGAATCTATTTAGAATCGATCTTGATTTACCATATACTATTTTCGTGATCATTCACTTGTTATGCATAATTAAATTTTGGTAGAATCGTTGGACTAAATAATAAATTTTTACTATTATAAATATTAGAAAAGGAATAATCTTTTAGAAGAATTGCATGATTCTACGCCCACAGGCATCATCCTCAACGATAAGGACACTTTTCTTTTGCTGAGAAAATTAAAGCATGGAGGCAGGTGTGTGTGTGTGGGTATGTGAATTCCTTCTCAACTTTTTCATAATCATCACAGCAACGGAAAAAGAAAAAAATGACGGAAAATTATTTAATTAATTTTTTTTGCCAAAAAGTCATCAAGACAATGAACTCTCCGTAAATTTGGAACCTTTATTCTTTTGGTGACTATCATACTTTTGCTTTGTGACTCAGAAAGATAAGAAAGCAATCCTTTTAATTGGTTCGACCAGATATTGATATCTGCGTGGACTGTCTATTCGGTTCATCATCAATAGAAAAAAAAAATTTATTTAAGTACTTTAGCGACATTTCATTTGTGTCATTTTATTATAAATAAATTAAATTAATTATATTAATATTTTTATTCTTTATTGTAATATGGTATCCGTCAATTTATTCAAGCACTAATTCGTTTCTACCCTTTTTCTATATTTAAACTATTTCTATTATACACGGTAAAAAGTAGACACTAATTTTATGACTACTATCATGTCCTTGAGTTAAGATTGTCATTTGATTAATTTGAGAATATTAATATAATGAAGCTAAATAAATTATTTTCATGTATTTATATTTATCATTTTTCTCCAAACTAATTTATCTCACTTATAAACCTATATGTAATCTAATAATATTTATATATAAGTATTTTAGAGAAATAATCTAATATATACTATCATTGAGTGATTTATATAACTTATTTAATCTTTAAATTGGAAAAATAATCTTATATTAAAGACTAGGGTAGCATTAAGTTAGTTTTTTGCAGAAAATTGTACAATTTTTTAATATTTCAGTTTCATTAAAAAGTGAAATAGTTAAAGAGACAAATAATCTCGTAAGAATTGTTTTACTGTAATTTGGGAATGCTAAGTAGTGCAGTCTCTATAAATTTTATATTTAATATAAATATTATAGAAGCATCTAATAATCGTTCCATATAAAGGCATCATCAAAACTATTTAGACCAGGATATAATTAATATCAAAATCTGATATATTTTTAAAATGAATAGGATAATACATACTTGTTTTTTCTTCGATTTAGATACAATTACTATCGAATGTATGATATTATGGGTCAGTTCGAACATTTAATGTGTCTCTTTCAACATAACTTTTTTCCCATCCACGAGATTTGAAGCTCCGACTTTGTTTAAAGATTTAGATTTAAGGAGAATTAATCAAATCCCTTCTTCAATCTAACATCACGGTTGATATATATATATATATATATATTGTGTGCGTGTGTTTCTTTTACAGTCACCCATATATTTTTAGAAAACTTCAGTACTTTTCATATTGGTTAACCTAAAATTAGTGTTTTTTTTAATCTGGACTTGAAGGTTCTTTGAGTAAGTTGGCTGATTTTTTTTTTATAAAAAAAAGTATAGAGACAATTTTCTTAAAAAAATATACAAATAATATTTGCCAAAACTTGTGCTTATCCTGTTCCAAATTTTGTTTGAATCGTTGTTATAGTCTTAAATATTATGCTTTTTAAAAAAAAACAGGAGAAAACATTATTTATCGTAATTTGACTAGTTTTAAAATAAAACTGTAAGTATCAATAGTGATATTAACTATAAATTTTTATTAGATTAACATGTTTCTAAAGTTTCATTTTTTTTTATGAATCAACCAGCTGTATTTAACAACTCCCATGTATCTTATTATCATATATATGAGCAATCAACTAATCCGAAATTACAGAAGTATTGGCTCACAATTGCGGTCAACTCACTGCATCCAAGTAATTATCATGACTTTATACCAATGGCTTAAACATGAGAACACTTATTGATGCTAAACAACCCTTTGCTAGTTTATCCCCTCATGAAGTTTCATTTTTTCTTAAA
>JANTPZ010130966.1:0-12001 GCA_025593235.1 Vachellia pachyceras
TGTCCAAAATCCCTGAAACGGAACAATCGGAGAGCAAATTTCTTTTAGGGCCTTGAAAAATACTACATTTTTCACTGATTCTCAAGTCCTTTTCCTTTTTCCAAAATGCCCTCTAGATTTTCCAAAATTAATTTTTGAAATAATTATATTCCGGGGATTTTCGGGTATTTTTCGGGCATTTTTCCCAATTTTCGGGAAACTTGCCTTAATTGTACATTGAATAATAATTTTATCAAATACTATATAATTCACTAGATTTTTCATATTTTTCTCCAAATTTTTGAAGAGCTTCTTGTACCTTAAATAATTACTTTTCCCTTTTTCGCCCTTCAAAATTATATAAATAAAAATCTAATTTGAATTTGGAAAATCCGTGTTTCGTCATTGTAATCCGTAAGTAGAGATCTGTCTATTGGGCATCTGTAAATTTTCTAATATTTTGGTCAACTGGTTGACTTTGACTTTTCCTTTGTCAAATGACCAAAATGCCCTTCAACTTTCTCATAATTACCATTTTGCCCTTACTTTCTCTACTTTTTCCAAAATTACTATTTTGCCCTTACCTTTGATACTGAAAGACTTTTATGCCCTTAGTCTTTTATTAAATGACATATGGGTCCCTTCTTATAAGGTTTCCCATCCTCATTTTGCTTCTAGGGCAAATATACTAAATTTTGGAATTCACACGGAACTGCGTGCCTGAACTTTCGGCCCTTAGTCTTTCTTTCTTTTTGAGCTTTCTACTTTTCGTCTCTAATTCATCATCGTAATCATCAGATTAGCCTTTATTTCATTTAGTATGAAATTATGGATATTACATGGAAAGATGTGTTAAGGCACAACCCGCCGACATTCGATGCCAAAAAGGATACTATCAAACCAGAGTCGTGGATTGATAGGCTAGAGACCATTTTCAATGTGGTAGATATTAACTCCTACCAGATGGCTAGGGTGGCCATTTGTTTGCCGAAAGATAATGCCAAGCTGTGGTAGACAAGTGTTGCTGGGTCAGATGATTCTCATGATACCTGGGAGCAATTTAAGCAATGATTTCTAGATCATTTCTTTCCGGTAATGCTGAGGTTGGAGAAGGAGTCTGAGTTTTATATGCTGCAGCAAAGGGAGATGTATGAGGATGACTTCATCTCTACCTTCACTGACCTTTCCAAATATGTATCATATCTATCGCGTATGAGGGAAGGGGAAAGATATGCATGGTTAGCAGCTCAACTCCTTGAAAGGGTCAGACCGGAATTGAAGCCATTCCTTACTCTTCACGGTATAGAGAGTTTTGATGAAGCGTGTGTCAAGTTGACTCTTGCAGCAAGGAGGCTTAGAGAGGCTGAGGCGGATAAACAATCGCAGAGACAAGGGAAGCCTCCTAACTTCATTAGGTCGTCGGGTAGCATGATGAAGAGGTCGAGCTATGACACCAGTAGCAGCTCGAGAAGGAGCAAATCTTTCTCGCAGAGGCATTCTGATCAGAGAGAGTTACAGCGGAAATTTCAAGCTCAGCGAAGTGAATCCTTTGGGAGTCAGAACTCCAATCGAGACTCTTCAGCGACCGTTTCTAGTGCAAAGAGGGATTGTCCTAGCTGTGGTCAAACTTATGTAAGGAAGTGTTGGGAGTGCTATCGGTACCACAAATTGGGGCACATCGCTTATTTCTGCCTGGAGCTCAGCAAGCTCAGCAAATTAATCGCTCTACAGTACTTGGTTGAGTATTTGCATTGACTCGAGAGGAGTCTGGAGTGTCTCCAAACATGATTCAAGCCAATAACGCTCACCTTGATTGTAAAGGGAAAAGAGTGAATCTCCCTTTAAACCTTGCATCGGTGGAGGTAGCTCCGAGTCCCTTATTGTTATCTGCTGCTTAAGTGGAAAAAGTGTGTTCGACGAGGTTGTGAAGCCTACAGGGTCTTCTTCTCTGTGAGTGCTGACAAGGAAGTTGGGATTAATTAGATTGAAGTGGTGAATGAGTTTCTTGAGGTGTTCTCAGAAGAGATATCAGGATTGCCCCTAGATCGAGAAGTGGAGTTCTTTACTAAGTTAGCACCAGGGACATCCTCGATTTCTAAGATGCTTTACCGGATGTCACCATCAGAGTTAACGGAGCTAAAGAAACAGTTGGAGGAGTTACTTGAGAAAGGTTTCATTCGACCGAGCGTTACTCCTTGGGGTTCGCTGTTTTGTTGGTCAAGAAGAAGGATGGGAGTATGCGATTGTGCATAAACTACAGATAGTTGAATAAAGTAACTGTTAAGAATAAATACTCGCTGTCTAGGATTGATGATTTGTTAGATCATCTTATAGGAGCCGCAGTGTTTTCTAAGATTGACTTGAGGTTAGGATACTATTAGCTCCGGGTTAGGGCTGAGGATGTTCCAAAGAAAACCTTTTGGACTCGGTACGAGCATTATGAGTTTTTGGTCATGCCTTTTGGGTTGACTAATGCTTCAGCTGTCTTTATGGATTATATGAATCAGATTTTTAGGCCGTACTTGGATCAGTTTATTGTGGTCTTCATTGATAATATCCTCATTCATTCTAAGAATGAGGAGGAGCATTGCGAGCACCTGTATATTGCTTTGCGGATCTTGAGGGATCATCTGTTATATGCTAAGCTAAGTAAGTATGAGTTTTGGCTCATGGAAGTGAAATTTTTAGGCCACGTGATGTCCGCTGAAGGGGTAGCCGTTGATCCTAGTAAAGTGGATGCCATATTGAAATGGGGAACTCCGAAATCGGTAACTGAGGTGAGAAGTTTTGTGGGATTAGCTGGCTACTACAGGAGATTCATAAAGGGATTCTCTCAGATTGCGATGCCTTTGACCAGGTTAACCAAGAAAGATCAGCCATTCATATGGACTAAAAGGTGTGAAGTTGCTTTTCAAGAGTTGAAGGAAAGGTTAACTACAGCTCCTGTGTTTACCCTTCCTGATCCCCATTGTTCATATATGGTGTATACAGATGCTTCCCTCAAGGGTTTGGGTTATGTGTTGATGCAAGAAGGCAAGGTTGTCGTATATGCCTCAAGGCAGTTGAGGCCTCATGAAGTGAACTACCCGACCCATGACTTGGAACTTGCTGCCATAGTGTTTGCATTGAAGATTTGGAGGCATTACCTATACGGAGCTCAATTTGAAGTTTTGAGTGGTCACAAGAGTTTAAAGTACTTGGTTGACAAAAAAAGTTGAAAACATACAGCGTAGATGGATGGAGTTTTTTTAAGAACTATGATTTTGAGATAAAGTACCATCTTGGAAAGGCTAACATTGTAGCAGATGTCTTAAGTCGGAAATTGATTCATGTTTTCTGCCTGAGCTTGAATTAGCACTACTGTTTGGAAGGACTAAGGGACTTTAGGTGTTTTCGGGTCGAAGAATTGTTGCTTTGAATTCGGAACTGGGTGATTATAGTTTTTACCGAAGTCTCAGGTATGCTCAGATGAAAGACGACCGGTTAAGGAAAATTCGAGAAGAGTTAGAGGAAAGGGATGTTCAAGATTATGAAGTGGGTGATGTAAATATCTTAAAGTATAATAAGAGGATTTGTGTTCCTAATGATGAGGAGATTAAAAGGACTATTTTAGAAGAAGCACATCGGAGTAGGTATACTATACATCCCGGAATTACCAAGATGTATAACAACTTAAAGCAACAGTGTTGGTGGCCAAACATGAAGAGGGATGTGACTAACTTTTTCTTGAGATGTTTAACATGTCAGAAGGTCAAGATTGAACATCAGAGACCTGCTGGGTTACTCCAAAGTCTGGATAACCCAAAATGGAAATGGGATAGCATTTTTATGGATTTCATCATGGGCTTGTCGCCAACCCGAAACAGTTGTGATGCTATTTGGGTGATCGTCGATCAATTGACTAAGTCAGCTCACTTTTTGCCGATCAGAGCAGACTACTCCCTACAGAGATTGGCTGAGTTGTACATAAAGGAGATTGTCCGTTTGCATGGAGTGCCAGAGAGTATCATATTGGATTGAGATCTCAGGTTCACAGCAGACTTCTAGAAATCTCTGCAGAAGGCTATGGGGATGAAGTTAAAGTACAGTATGGCTTATCACCCGTAGACAGATGGTGAAACCGAGAGAACGATTCAGACTCTCAAGGATATGCTCAGGGTTTGCACTATTGAACTTCCAGGTAGTTGGGATCGTCACCTACCTCTAGCAGAGTTCACCTACAACAACAACAACTATTATTCGAGCATTCAGATAGCTCCTTTTGAGGCGTTGTATAGCTGAAAGTGCATATCACCTTTGTGTTGGACAGAATTGAGTGAGAGGACGGTGATTGGATCGGATTTGGTTGACGAGACAACAAAGAAGATAGAGTTGATCCGTCAAAAGTTATTAACAGCGCAGAGCAGACAGAAGAGTTATGCGGATAGGCGGCGCAAACCTTTGGAATTTGAAGTGGGTGACCACGTATTCCTTAAGGTTTCTCCGGTGACCGGTATTAGTAGATCTATTAGAGCGAAGAAATTAACTCCTCGATTCATGGTCTGTATGAGATTTTAGAGAGAATCGGACCAGTTGCTTATTTAATTGCCTTGCCGCCGTCCCTGTCGAGAGTTCACAATGTGTTTCACGTATCCCAATTGAATAAGTATCAACCGGACCCGTCTCATATCATAGAGCCGGAGGAAGTTGAGCTAAGGGATAATATGACTTATCTAGCAGAGCCAGAAAGGATTGCTGATGTACAAGACAAGCAATTGAGGAGAATGATTGTTCGGCTGGTGAAGGTTTGCTGGAAGGGCATGTCACCGCGGGATGCTATGCGGGAAACAGAAGAGCGAATGCAACGTGATTTCCCCTTTTTCTTTTTGGAATAGGTATGTTAGTGTGATGTGTTATGAAGAATTGGAACTGGAGTTGGAATTCATATTTTGTGTGTTTGGTGCATTGGAATTGAACTCTTCTTGGAATCCATGGAAGCCAAAATTGATAGAAGCCAGTTTCAACCTCACCCTCATGGAATTGATGCCCCGTTTGGTACGCGGAACTGATTTTGATGGAATTGGAAGTGGAACTGGAAGAAAAACTGGAAGTGGAATTGAGATTAAAAGAATGTTTGGTAGGTTGGAAGAAGTGGGGTATTATTCTAATTTAATATTTATATTTACAGTGGAAAAGACTAATATACCCTCAACCAAAAAAATACCTCCTTCCTAAAAAAAAATCCCTCCCCTTGACGGAGAAGCCAAAGATCGTGTTGTCAGAGACCCAGAGATCATGTTGTCGACGGAGAAGCCACATAAGCCATCGACAAAATGATACCTTGTTGATGTATCAACTACGAGGAAGTTTGTGAAGCAGATGAGTTATTTTTTCTGTAATTGTTGATATTTTTCACTTGAAATTCTGGAAATTTTGAAGCTCTGCAGTTTCTGCAATGGTGGAGATTTGAGCTTCAACACTTTGTTTTCTTGCAGAAGAGGTTCAACTTCTGCGATTGCACTGCTAGATTTTTCGTTTGTTTTACCATTTCAAAGAAAAAGGTTGAGTTGGTGAAGTTTTCTATGAGCTTGCAATGTTTCTTTTTGAGCTTGAACGTAATTGTTGTACTGTTTTTGGGTTTCCTTTTCTTGGATTCAAATCTATTCCTCTGCAGAAAGCAGCAATATTTAAGGTTGATGAAAAGACGGGAAAGATTGTTGATGCTTGCTTCCAGACCTTCGGCTGTGGTTCGGCTATTGCATCTTCGTCTGTGGCTATGTGGTCCTCTGAATTCTCTTGTCTTCCTTTTTTGGTTTGAATCTTTACTTTGGACGGTTTGTTGGGAAATTCATCTGAGTCGTCGACAAAAGCTCATCGCCGTCGCCATCGCTGAGTGGAGAGATGCAAGATGAGGGCATAATAGTCCTATACTTTCACTTCCATGGAAGTGAGCTCAGTTCCATAAGGTATAGCATGGAACCCAGATTACTTCCATGGAACTCATTTTCAGTTCCATGGAAGTCACTTCTCACAAACCAAACAACACAAATCTTCACCTCCCACCTCAATTCCAATTCCATCACCCCATTTCCAATATACCAAACGTAGCATGAGTTCCAACCTCATTTCTTTCTTCACTTGACATCCTTACCCTCATCACCTTCCACTCAAGTGAGCATCATGTCGACGGCGGCGGTGACGGTGATAACATGGGAGACAACGGTGATAGGGATGCTGACAGTGACGGCATGGAAGGCAACATGCAACGAGGAATCTGATTTAAGTGACCTCATCCCCCTTCCATCTTTGACTTGGGCGACCTCATTCCCCTCCATCTTAGACTCCAGCTTCAGATCTGAGAGCATTGTCGTCTTCGGCTCCGTCCTTCTCTTCTCCATCCTGAGAGAGCGTCGACGTCTTCGAGAGAGCATGGCGTCTTCGAGAGATCTGAGAGAGCATCGACATCTTCGAGAGATCTGAGACGAGAGCGTCAACGTCTTCGTTGCTTCTCTAGCTTCATTGATGTCTCCGGCTTTGTTGATGTCGTCGGCGGTAAGAACGGTGGTTTAACTTCTCCGATGGCTGCTGGTCATGGGGAAGGGGAAGAATTTTTTGGGAAGAAGGGAAATTTTTTTGTTGGGAGGGTATATTAGTTTTTTCACATTATAAATATAAATATTAAATTAAAATAATACTCACTTCTTTCAACATATCAAACATACTTGTAATCTCAGTTCCCCTTTCAGTTCCACTTCCAATTCCATCAAAATCAGTTCCGCGGACCAAACGGGGCATAAGGGTATATAAGCTACCCCTTGGTTGTGGTGGGTTATAAGGGTTCAAAGGAAGGTGGGTTTTTGAAGGAAGGTTGATCCCGTTTTCCAACATTTTTTTTATATTGTGCATCAAAAACTTATCTTTTTATAAATGAATTCTTTTAAAACAAATTTGGGCAGAGTGTGAGACAGTTATCTTAAGTCGCTTAAAATTTATTGCATATAGTACCCTAAATAAATGACGACAAAATCGTCGTTATGAATTTTAAAAATTCATTCTAAATCGATGACAATTAAATTAACAAATATATATTTAATAATTCTTGTTTTGTTACAATCTAATAAATAATAAAGCTTAGATTATCAAACACATTCCTCTATCAACTGAATCGAAGAAAAAGATGACCTTTTAATCTTTTATCAAAAAGGCAAAACATGAAATTTTAATCTTTTGACGAAAAAAAAGCAAAACATAATCTTTTATTTGTCCCAAAAAAAATCTTCTAGAACAAATTAATGCAGACACTCACTATACAAGGTTTATACACCTACCCCTCATCCTCACCAAACTTACCTACTTCTTGACACGTGTAAAAGCATCAACATCTATATTGTGTTAATCCATATTGTCAACAAAAGCCTCTCTTATTATGATGTTAATACACACCCTTATATATATATATATATATTGTAAGAACTATGATTCTTCATAAGAAGTAATATTATTTATAAAATTGACATGATTTCATTGCATACGAGTTTAATTATTCATATTTAACCATTGCAATCATCGGCTCTGTTCTTTTTTTACGAATAGAATGTGCCAAATAAAAAAAAAATTGAAGCATATATGATATATATTGATGAAAGTGAACCATAAAATATTAATTGTACACTACCTTCCCCGTGTATTCAGTAAAATTAAATATGTTAGTTATTTTAATAAATATGGATTGACTTTTCTAAAAGTGCAATTTTTTCTTATGACTACCTACCTTAGCTTGAAATGAAAGGCCTTAGGCCTTAGTGTAAAGATACATTTTTGAGTAGTAGTAGTAATTTTCTTTACCAATTTAATTAATAATACAAACTACCCTTAATTATTCTTTGATCAATATGAAGTTTGTATAAGTGTCTTATGACTGTTATGTTGAGCATCGATCGGAGTATTATATTTTTTTTTTGGGGTAAATCGATTTATGGTCTTAACACTTCACTCTTAATTTGACTCCTAGGTTGTGACAGATCTGATCATGCATCAGAAAATCCCTTGCTTTTTTTAAGCAAATCAGAAAAGTATTGTGACGTTTTAAGGAGGACCCTTTCTTTTATAGTCAAAGAGGACTGCGCTGCCTTTTAAAAGTTGTATCCAGATCCGTTGCATGGTGTTAAAATTTTGTGAATATTGATTAAACTTTTTAAAACAATTAATTACCTGATTTTGAAACTCTAAAAAGTATTCCTTTTTGCTAGCAAATCCCTCTCCATATAAAATCATTTGTGTAGTTACGACTTTTAGCATAAATTAGATGATATTAATTAACTGGGATATATAATATTAATAAAAAGGAAATAATAAGTACTTACTTATAATATATTAAAATTAAACTGAAATGACCAAATTACGGATTTTTAAAATATCGAATATGTAGTTGAGAATTGAGACAAGCTATAAGCATCAGAAAATCTATCTTTTATTTTATTTTATTGCTCAAATGGTTCTATAAAAGGGAACATGAGGCTTTGCTTTCTTGGCAACACCAGTTACCAACAGACCCTAACTACGTACACACACCCACACAAACACAAGTTTCCATTCTAGACCTACAGCTGAAACATGTCTGCCCCCACAATCCCCGAGCTCACTCTGCGATCCTCCTCCGGCCAGCGGAGGATGCCGGTGATCGGATTTGGCACCGCGCCAGAAGCTGCAAGCAAAGTAAGCACAAAAGACGCAGTGGTGGAGGCAATCAGGCAGGGATACAGGCACTTTGATGCAGCAGCTGCATATGGGGTGGAACAGTCTGTTGGAGAAGCCATAAAGGAAGCACTTCAGCTTGGACTCTTTAGCTCCAGAGATGAACTCTTCATCACTTCCAAGCTCTGGGTCACTGACAATCATCCTCATCTTGTTGTTCCTGCGCTCCAAAAATCACTAAGGTAACAACACAGCTCTCTTTTACTATTATCATTATTATTATTATTTAGAGAGGCATGCACTAACAATTTTGGTTTGTGCATGTGCGCCTATAGCTTAAGTGAATTTGATAGGATTGGCCTGAACATTATATACCTTCCATTCTCTTGGCCGAAGTTGGACTTTTCTTAACGTTCTGATATTTGATGATCTCTTATGGCTTAGTATAGCTTAAACCAGTTACTTACATGCATATTAATGCAGAACACTTCAAGTGGAATACTTGGACCTGTTTCTGATCCACTGGCCCATAACTGCGAGACCTGGAAAGGTCACATATCCCATTGAACAATCAGCGTTGGTGCCATTTGACATGAAAGGTGTGTAGGCAGCCATGCAAGAATGCCAGAGACTTGGCCTCACCAAAGCTATTGGTGTCAGCAACTTCTCTTGCAAGAAGCTTCAGAACTTGCTCTCTTTTGCTTCCATCCCTCCAGCAGTCAATCAGGTAATTAATTAATTAATAATCCCCTCTTCTCATGTTTCTGTTGCTACATCTGCGAGTCCAATTTATTAATCACTTGAGTTTGATTTGGTGATGAAATATATATATATATATAGGTGGAGATGAACCTTGCTTGGCAACAAAAGAAGCTCAGAGACTTCTGCAAGGCAAATGGGATCACGTTAACTGCATTCTCGCCTGTGAGGAAAGGAGTTAGTAGAGGAACTAACATAGTTCTTGACAACGACGTCGTCAAAGAGATTGAAATGTATCAAAAGGATTAAGGATAACATATCGAGAAGAATACAATTAGATCAAGTTCTTCATGTCCTTCAAGTTAACTTATCCAATCACGCATCCTCATGTTCTATTATTCTAATACAAGTTCATAGTTAAATAATAATATTTTAAAAACAACACACAACACAACATGATTGGAAAACTTGACGTACTAGACAGGGGGAAATTGGTGTATGTATTTTCATGTATGTATGCATGTAAACAAACATGTCCTCATTTATATTTTGTGTTTTTCAGGTTTGTCTTAGATGGATATATGAGCAAGGAGTGAGCTTTGTGGTGAAGAGTTATGACAAAGAGAGGATGAAGCAAAACTTGCAGATCTTTGATTGGTCACTGACACAAGATGATTACAAGAAAATAAGTGGAATAAGTCAGGAACGACTCATCAAAGGACCAACCAAGCCTCTTCTTGATGATCTTTGGGACTATGAGCAGTAACTAGCTAGCTAGCTTCGATGGAAGGCTTATACGTGATAATGTATAATATTATATGCTATGTCATCATCAGATACTAATAATCACGCACCTTAATTAATTATCGTAACAAGGTCTCTTACAATAATATTATCTGGGATGGTTGGTTTACATGGATGCTCCCTGTAGCTAGGTTTCTTGTTTATGTCAAGAAACAATGTATTATTATTCTATATAATATGTTGCGATTTGAGTACTTCGTCATACATAGAGACCTGTTGATTGAAAATGTTGGCAGATACTAATATTTTCTGAAGAGTCATGAATGAATTAATTTCATCAACAAAATTGCTAAGCGTTTGATTCCTAATTATACATATGCAAAGGATCTTGTTGCTACGAAAGACAGGTTATTTAGTTGATCTCAATGCCTCATAAGAGATATTACATTTTGTTCTTAATATAATAGTCAACCAAATTTTTTTAGGAGATTAAGTGAGTTAAATAAATTATTTATAATTATTATATATATATATACCATTTGATTATATATCAATTTATACATCAGAAAAATTACTTTGAAAAAAATGATAAATATAAATATTTTAAAATAATTTATTTAACTTCTTTAATATCTTCGAAAAAGATCAATTGTCAGTTGGGAGATATCTTCGGTATATACTAATAAGAAAAACAAGTAACCATACTTACAACCCATGTTTAACATATAAAATGCATTATTCAATATTTTTTTATTTTTACCAACATGCATTGGTCCTAGGTTTTGACAATAAGGTGTGACATTCCAGTATGTGTGAATAATGGAAAAAAATGCATTTGGTGAACTAGGGTTTTACTCCTGGCATATCAATAAAATTTATATTTATCTATTTTTTGAATTGTGTATGCGTAAATTACACAAATTATAAATCCGTTCTATATTTAGAAAATTACTAATTGATAAATAAAGATATTTTATTATGTTATAATAAATCTGGCAAAACATGCTTTCTCAAATATTGCAAGAGGATCTGATTTCAGCTTTTTGTGACCTCCTGCTTTAGAGCCATTCACCGAAGCTGCAAGTAAATAAAAGCACAAGTACTATGAAGAATTACAAAGGAAATTATTATCTGTTGATTAAAAAAACAAAGGAAATTACTATCCTTCTCAGTTCCTCCATTTTGAGTTACCTGTATGGTGAATGAAGACATGACTTAGAGTGGCCTTTGACTCTCTTCCACTTTCCAACATGTTTAAAATTAATTTATTTAATTTAACTGATTATGGTGCTAGCAGTTTTTTTTATATCAGCTATTGTCACTGCAGTGCGAATGTGAATTCATAACTACCTTTCAGAAAATTAATTAACCATTGTTAATTACATGGAATCTAAAATCTGAACAATGTAAGAAATCCTTCCGAGGATATGATTTATGTGTATTAATTTTTTTTAAATTTTCATGTGCTAACAGTGATGGTAATGTTATCTAGCAAGCTATCTCTTCAAATTCAACCGGTGACCCTTTAACTTCAACGAATTTAAAGTAGATGAATTACAAGAGTAAAAACCAATATAATTAAGGAAGTATGAAATGAATAAGAGGTTTTAACAAAGTAAATAGTATTTGAATCAACAAATATGAATAACAGACTCCAAGAACACTATGTAACACCACCCTAAGAATCCTAATTCTCAACATAGTATGTATATAATTTACTTAACATTATAAGCACGGAGGCCTGTTTCCCTTTAGATGACCTTATTTCCTATTATTGTTAGAATGAGTTTCTCTTAGAAAATTTGAACTTTTTTTTTTAAATCTTTTATCTAAGCAATGTTTATTCTCATGGAACTAGATTTCCATCCTGAGACCCTTGGGTTATCTGGTGAAGTTTCAATGTAAT
>JANTPZ010130973.1:0-14422 GCA_025593235.1 Vachellia pachyceras
TTTTTTATTTGAAAGATGATTTGGTTTGCTTTCCTATCTGACAAGCATCACACACCAGATCATTTTTGAATTTGAGTTTAGAAAGCCCTTGAACTAATTCATTCTTAATTAATTTGTCAAGTTGATGCATGTTTACATGAGCCAATCGTTTATGCCACAAATGGGTTTCATCAGCTTGACTAATTAAGCATGAGTTTGAGAAATTCTTTTCTAATTCAATGGTATAGCAGTTACCATCTCTAGGAGCTCTGAGTTGAATGTTCAGCTTTTCTTTATCAATGGGAAAATCCCTTTTGTTGATGATGAAGCATTCCTCAGAGTCAAATATCACCCAGTTCCCTTTGTCTGTGCTTTGGCTAACACTGAGAAGATTGTGGCAAAGGCCTTCTTCACGGAAGCTCCATTTGAATTGGTTATTTCTCCAACTCCCGTGATCTTTCCTGATTGGTTTCCTCCAAAACTTACTTTGCCTCCATCTTTAGCTTTCAGGCTGATGCCTTTGAGTCAGTCTAGGTTGAAGGTTGCAGAAGAACGTTAAAATCTCTGAGTCTCAGACCATGCCTGTGCTTCCTTCCTTATTTAATGTTTCAAGCTGCTGCATTTATGGGAGCAGTTAGAATTCAAAAATGTTGTTACACAAATAAGGAAAGTAGGTGTAAAGCGTAGGTAAGGTGTGTCAGACTCAAAGCTGTCGGACAGAGAGAGAGAAACAGTGCTCGAGTGTAAGGTTTTTATGCTCGAGTGTTTGCTCAAAATATTTTAAAGAAAAGTTCAATGCTTTGATGCAATACTCGAGTGTTGTGTGAAAGTGTTCTGAAAAGAGTTAAATACTCGAGTGATGAATCTCAGTGCTTGAGTGTTGATTAACACTTCCTAGGAATACTCGAGTATTTTGTGCAAGTGATGAAAAATAATTTGATGATACTCGAGTGATGAGAAAGTGACACTCGAGTGCTAGCAATGCTGGAAGTGAACACTGGAAGTGTTGAGATATAGTATTGATGAACAGTGAAAGTTTACAGCTCGATACTCAAGTGTTAGAAAGCTGGTACTCGAGTGTTAGCAGTGCTGGCTGTCAATACTTGTAGTGTTGGCTTCCAGTGTTGAGTGAGAGGTCATAACACTCGAGTGCTGGAAATCTGTGCTCGAGTGTTGTCTCTGCTGGAGGCTTTCACTTGGAATGTTACTTGACAGCATTGTCAAAAGTATCAACACTCGAGTGTTGCAAAAGCAGTGCTCGAGTGTTGGCTGTGCTGTTAGCCAATGCTGGAAGTGTTACCTGACAGTGTTGAGAAAAATGGTCAACACTCGAGTGCTGAAATTCAGGACTTGAGTATTGGCAATACTTTCAGCCAATACTTGCAGTGTTGACTTGAAGTGTTTTCAAAAATATCAATGCTCGAGTACTGGAAACCTAGTGCTCGAGCATTGGCTCTACTGTCAGCCAATACTTGCAGTGTACACTCAGAGTATAGTCTAAAAACTCATTTTCAAAGCTTAGTGCCCGAGTGCCATATTCAACACTCGAGTTTGATAATACTTCATGTCAATAACTTGAAGTGTTAGCTGGAAGTGCTCAAATTTCTTAAGTTCAAAACATGCAACACTCGAGTATTGGATTCCACTGCTCGAGTACTGTCAACACTTTTACAAAACACTCAAGTATATTATAGAAGTACTTATTCAATACTTAAACCTTTTTGATTCACAAATCATTTTGCAATCATTTAACACAGTTTTTGTTATCCTCAAAACAAGGTATCAACACCTTTTTTATGTGAAAATATTTGAATTTAAAAAAAAACAACACGATTTAAGGAATCCTAATTTTAAACAAAGTCATAGTGGATGTTTCCATTCAATTCTAATAGAGTTAAATGTTTAATTCCATAAACACAAATCTTGTTGAAAAAATATGGGCCTTTTTTATATGAAAATATTTGAATTTTAAAAAAACAACACGATTTAAGGAATCCTAATTAAAAACTCAGTCACAGTGAATGTTTCCTTTCAATTCTAATAGAGTTAAATGTTTAATTCCATAAAAACGAATCTTGTTGAAAAGATATGCGCCATTTTTATGTGAAAATATTTGAATTTAAAAAAAAACACGAATTAAGGGATCCTAATTAAAACTGAGTCGCAGCGGATGTTTCCATTCAATTTTGATAGAGTTAAATGTTTAATTTCATAAACACAAATCTTATTGAAATAAATATGCGCCCTAATTTATGTCAAAATATTTGAATTTGAAAAAAACAACACAATTTAACGAATCCTAATTCCAAAATGAGTCAAGGTGGATGTTTCCATTCAATTCTAACAATGTTAAAAGTTTAAGTCCATAAACACGAATCTTGGTTAAAAAATATGGGCCTTTTTCTGGTGAAAATATTTGAAATTTAAAAAAAGATTTAAGGAATCCTTATTAGAAAATGAGTCAGAGTGGATATTTCCATTCAATTCTAATAGTGTTAAATGTTTAATGTCCTTAAACACTAATCTTGGTTAAAAAATAAAGGCCATTTTTTATGTGAAAATATTTGAATTTTGGAAAAAAAACAACACGATTTAAGGAATCCTAATTAGAAACTGAGTCACAGTGGATGTTTCCATTCAATTCTAATAGTGTTAAATGTTTAATTCCTTAAACACTAATCTTGGTTAAAAAATAAAGGCCATTTTTTATGTTAAAATATTTGAATTGTTTAAAAAAACAAGGCGATTTGAGGAATCCTAATTAGAAACTGAGTCACAGTGGATGTTTCCATTCAATTCTAATAGAGTTAAATGTTTATGTCCATAAACAAAAATCTTGTTAAAAAAAATGGGACTTTTGTTAGGTGAAAATATTTGAATTGTTTAAAAAAACAAGGTGATTTAAGGGATCCTAATTAAAAATTTAGTCACAGTGGATGTTTCTATTCAATTCTAATAGAGTTAAATGTTTATGTCCATAAACAAAAATCTTGTTAAAAAAAATGGGACTTTTGTTATGTGAAAATATTTTAATTTTGAAAAAAAACATGAATTAAGCGATCCTAATTAAAAATTTAGTCACAGTGGATGTTTCTATTAAATTCTAATAGAGTTAAATGTTTAACTCCTTAAACATTAATCTTGTTAAAAAAATATAGGCCCTTTTTATGCAAAAATATTTGAATTTTGAAAAAAACACGAATTAAGGGATCCTAATTAAAAACTGAGTCACAGCGGATGTTTCCATTCAATTCTGATAGAGTTAAATGTTTAATTCCTTAAACACAAATCTTCTTGAAATAAATATGGGCCCTAATTTATTTGAAAATGTTTGAATTTTGAAAAAACAACACGATTTAAGGAATCCTAAATAAAAACTGAGTCACAGTGGATGTTTCTATTCAATTCTAATAGAGTTAGATGTTTATGTCCATAAACATGAATCTTGTTGAAAAATATGGGCCTTTTTTATCTATAAATACTTGAATTTTGAAAAAAGAACACGATTTAAGGAATCCTAATTACAAACTGTGCCACAGTGGATGTTTCCATTCAATTCTAATGGTGTTAAATGTTTAATTGCTTAAACACTAATCTTGGTTAAAAAAATAAAGGTCATTTTTTATGTGAAAATATTTGAATTTTGGAAAAAATAACACGATTTAAGGAACCCTAATTCCAAACTGAGTCACAGAGGGTGTTTCCATTCAATTCTAATATAGTTAAATGTTTAAGTCCATAAACACGAATCTTGTTGAAAAAATATGGTCCTTTTTTATGTGAAAATATTTCTATTTTGAAAAAAAACAACACTGTTTAAGGAATACTAATTAGAAACTGGTCACAATCGATGTTTCCATTCAATTCTAATAGAGTTAAATGTTTATGTCCAAAAACAAGAATCTTGTTGAAAAAATATGGCCCCTTTTTTATGTTAAAATATTTGAATTTGAAAAAAACAACACGATATAAGGAATCCTAATTCCAAACTGAGTCACAGTGGATGTTTCCATTCAATTCTAATAGTATTAAATGTTTACGTCCATAAACACGAATCATGTTGAAAAAATATGGGCCTTTTTTAGGTGAAAATATTTGAATTGTTTAAAAAAACAAGGCGATTTGAGGAATCCTTATTAGAAACTGAGTCAGAGTGGATGTTTCCATTCAATTCTAATAGAGTTAAATGTTATGTCCAAAAACACAAATCAAGTTCAAAAAAAATGGGCCTTTTGTTATGTGAAAATATTTTAATTTTGAAAAAAACACTAATTAAGGGATCCTGATTAAAAATTTAGTCACAGTGGATGTTTCTATTAAATTTTAATAGAGTTAAATGTTTAACTCCTTAAACACTAATCTTGTTAAAAAAATATAGGCCCTTTTTGTTCAAAAATGTTTGAATTTTGAAAAAAAACACGAATTAAGGGATCCTAATTAAAAATTGAGTCACATCGGAAGTTTCCATTCAATTCTGATAGAGTTAAATGTTTAATTCCTTAAACACAAATCTTATTGAAATAAATATGGGCCCTAATTTATGTGAAAATATTTGAATTTTGAAAAAACAACACGATTTAAGGAATCATAAATAGAAACAGAGTCACAGAGGATACTTCCATTCAATTCTAATAGAGTTAAATGTTTATGTCCATAAACATGAATCTTGTTGAAAAATATGGGCCTTTTTATGAGAAAATATTTGAATCTTGATAAAAAACAACACGATTTAAGGAATCCTAATTAGAAACTGAGTCACAGTGGATGTTTCCATTCATATCTAATAGGGTTAAGTGTTTAATGTCCATAAACACAAATCTTGGTTGAAAAAATATGGGCCCTTTTTTCTGTGAAAATATTTGAATTTGAAAAAAACAACACGATTTAAGGAATCCTATTTCCAAGCTGAGTCACAGTGGATGTTTCCATTCAATTCTAATAGTGTTAAATGTCTAAGTCCATAAACACGAATCTTGTTAAAAAATATGGGCCTTTTTTAGGTGAAAATATTTCTATCTTGATAAAAAACAACACGATTTAAGGAATCCTAATTAGAAACTGAGTCACAGTGGATGTTTCTATTCATATCTAATAGGGTTAAGTGTTTATGTCCATAAACACAAATCTTGTTGAAAAAATATGGGCCCTTTTTTCTGTGAAAATATTTGAATTTGAAAAAAAAAACGATTTAAGGAATCCTATTTCCAAGCTGAGTCACAGTGGATGTTTCCATTCAATTCTAATAGTGTTAAATGTCTAAGTCCATAAACACGAATGTTGCTGAAAAAATATGGGCCTTTTTTAGGTGAAAATATTTGAATTGTTTATAAAAACAAGGCGATTTAAAGAATCCTTATTAAAAACTGAGTTAGAGTGGATGTTTCCATTCAATTCTAATAGAGTTAAATGTTTATGTCCATAAACACAAATCTTGTTCAAAAAATATGGACCTTTTGTTATTTGAAAATATTTGAATTTTAAAAAAACACGAATTAAGGGACCCTAATTAAAAACTTAGTCACAGTGGATGTTTCTGTTAAATTCAAATAGAGCTAAATGTTTAACTCCTTAAACACTAATCTTGTTAAAAAATATAAGCCCTTTTTATGCGAAAATAGTTGAATTTTAAAAAAACACGACTTAAGGGATCCTAATTAAAAACTGAGTCACAGCGGATGTTTCCATTCAACTCTGATAGAGTTAAATGTAAAATTCCTTAAACAAAAATCATCTTGAAATAAATATGGGCCCTAATTTATGTGAAAATATTTGAATTTTGAAAAAACAACACTATTTAAGGAATCGTAAATAGAAACTGAGTCACAGTGGATGTTTCCATTCAATTCTAATAGTGTTAAATGTTTAATTCCTTAAACACTAATCTTGGTTAAAAAATATTTGCGATTTTTTATGTGAAAATATTTGAATTTTGGAAAAAAAGAACACGATTGAAGGAATCCTAATTCCGAAATGAGTCACAGAGGATGTTTCCATTCAATTCTAATAGAGTTAAATGTTTATGTGCATAAGCACGAATCTTGTTGAAAAAATATGGTCCTTTTTTATGTTACAATATTTGAATTTTCAAAAAAGAGCACGATTTAAGGAATCCTAATTAAAAACTGAGTCACAATGGATGTTTCCATTCAATTCTAATAGAGTCAAATGTTTATGTCCATAAACATGAGACTTGCTGAAAAAATATGGGCCCTTTTTTATGTTAAAATATTTGAATTTGAAAAAAACAACACGATTTAAGTAATCATAATTCCAAACTGAGTCACAGTGGATGTTTCCATTCAATTCTATTAGAGTTAAATGTTTAAGTCCATAAACACGAATCTTGTTGAAAAAATATGGGACTTTTTTATGTGAAAATATTTCTATTTTGAAAAAAAAACAACACGATTTAAGGAATCCTAATTAGAAACTGAGTCACAGTGGATGTTTCCATTCAATTCTAATAGAGTCAAATGTTTATGTCCATAAACACGAGTCTTGATGAAAAAATATGGGCCCTTTTTTATGTTAAAATATTTGAATTTGAAAAAAACAACACGATTTAAGTAATCATAATTCCAAACTGAGTCACAGTGGATATTTCCATTTCTAATATTGTTAAATGTTTCAGTCCATAAACACGAATCTTGTTGAAAAAATATGGGCCTTTTTTAGGTGAAAATATTTCAATTGTTTAAAAAAACAACACGATTTAAGGAATCCTTATTAGAAACTGAGTCAGAGTTGATGTTTCCATTCAATTTTAATAGAGTTAAATGTTTATATACATAAACACAAATCTTGTTCAAAAAATATGGGCCTTTTTTTATGTGAAAATATTTGAATTTTGAAAAAAAACACGAATTAAGGGGTCCTAATTAAAAACTTAGTCACAGTGGATGTTTCTATTAAATTCTAATAGAGTTAAAAGTTTAACTCCTTAAACACTAATCTTGTTAAAAAAAATATAGGCCTTTTTTATGCGAAAATATTAGAATTTTAAAAAAACACGAATTAAGGGATCCTAATTAAAAACTGAGTCACAGCGGATGGTTCCATTCAATTATGATAGAGTTAAATGTTTAATTCCATAAACACAAATCTTATTTAAATAAATATGGGCCCTAATTTATGTGAAAATATTTGAATTTTTAAAAAACAACACGATTTAAGGAATCCTAAATAGAAACTGAGTCACAGTGGGTGTTTCTATTCAATTCTAATAGAGTTAAATGTTTATGTCGATAAACGCGAATCTTGTTGATTAAATATGGGCCTTTTTTATGTCAAAATATTTCATTTTTAAAAAAAACACGAATTAGGGGATCCTAATTAAAAACTGAGTCACAGCGGATGTTTCCATTCAATTCTAATAGAGTTAAATGTTTTATTCCTTAAACACTAATCCTGGTTAAAAAATATAGGCCATTTTTATGTGAAAATATTTGAATTTTGGAAAAAAAACAACATGATTTAAGGAATCCTAATTCCAAACAGAGCCACAGAGGATATTTCCATTCAATTCTAATAGCGTTAAATGTGGGCCCTAATTTATGTGAAATATTTGAATTTTGAAAAAAAAACACGATTTAAGGAATCCTAAATAGAAACTTAGTCACAGTAGATGTTTCTATTCAATTCTAATAGAGTTAAATGTTTATGTGCATAAACACGAATCTTGTTCAAAAAATATGGGCCTTTTTTTATGTGAAAATATTTGAATTTTGAAAAAAATACGAATTAAGGGATCCTAATTAAAAACTTAGTCACAGTGGATGCTTTTATTAAATTCTAATAGAGTTAAAAGTTTAACTCCTTAAACACTAATCTTGTTAAAAAATATAGGCCCTTTTTATGGGAAAATATTAGAATTTAAAAAAAAACACGAATTAAGGGATCCTAATTAAAAACTGAGTCACAGCGGATGGTTCCATTCAATTCTGATAGAGTTAAATGTTTAATTCCATAAACACAAATCTTGTTTAAATAAATATGGGCCCTAATTTATTTGAAAATATTTGAATTTCGAAAAAACAACACGATTTAAGGAATCCTAAATAGAAACTGAGTCACAGTGGGTGTTTCTATTCAATTCTAATAGAGTTAAATGTTTATGTCGATAAACGCGAATCTTGTTGATTAAATATGTGCCTTTTTTATGTCAAAATATTTCATTTTTAAAAAAACACGAATTAGGGGATCCTAATTAAAAACTGAGTCACAGCAGAGATCCTAATTAAAAACTGAGTCACAGCAGATGGTTCCATTCAATTCTAATAGAGTTAAATGTTTTATTCCTTAAACACTAATCCTGGTTAAAAAAATATAGGCCATTTTTATGTGAAAATATTTGAATTTTGGAAAAAAAACAACACGATTTAAGGAATCCTAATTCCAAACAGAGTCACAGAGGATGTTTCCATTCAATTCTAATAGCGTTAAATGTGGGCCCTAATTTATGTGAAAATATTTGAATTTTGAAAAAACAACACGATTTAAGGAATCCTAAATAGAAACTTAGTCAAAGTCGATGTTTCTATACAATTCTAATAGAGTTAAATGTTTATGTGCATAAGCACGAATCTTGTTGAAAAAATATGGTCCTTTTTTATGTTAAAATATTTGAATTTTGAAAAAAGAACACGATTTAAGAATCGTAATTAAAAACTGAGTCACAGTGGATGTTTCCATTCAATTCTAATAGTATTAAATGTTTAATTCCTTAAACACTAATTTTGGTTAAAAAATATAGGCCATTTTTTATGTGAAAATATTTGAATTTTGGAAAAAAACAACACGATTTAAGGAATCCTAATTCCAAACTGAGTCACAGAGGATGTTTCCATTCAATTCTAATAGAGTTAAATGTTTAAATCCATAAACACGAATCTTGTTGAAAAAATATGGGACATTTTTATGTGAAAATATTTCTATTTTGAAAAAAAACAACACGATTTAAGGAATCCTAATTAGAAACTGAGTCACAGTGGATGTTTCCATTCAATTCTAATAGAGTTAAATCTTTATGTCCATAAACACGAGTCTTGTTGAAAAAATATTGGCCATTTTTTATGTTAAAATGTTTGAATTTGAAAAAAACAACATGATTTAAGTAATCATAAATCCAAACTGAGTCACAGTGGATGTTTCCATTCAATTCTAATAGTGTTAAATGTTTAAGTCCATAAACACGAATCTTGTTGAAAAAATATGGGCCTTTTTAGGTGAAAATATTTGAATTGTTTAACAAAACAACACGATTTAAGGAATCCTTATTATGAACTGAGTCAGAGTGGATGTTTTCATTCAATTCTAATAGAGTTAAATGATTATATCCATAAACACAAATCTTGTTCAAAACATATGCGCCTTTTGTTATGCGAAAATATTTGAATTTTGAAAAAATACGAATTAAGGGATCCTAATTAAAAACTTAGTCACAGTGGATGTTTCTATTAAATTCTAATAGAGTTAAAAGTTTAACTCCTTAAACACCAATCTTGTTAAAAAAATATAGGCACTTTTTATGTGAAAATATGTGAATTTAAAAAAAACACAAATTAAGGGATCCTAATTAAAAATTGAGTCACAGCGGATGTTTCCATTCTATTCTGATAGAGTTAAATGTTTAATTCCATAAACACAAATCTTGTTGAAATAAATATGGGCCTAATTTATGTGAAAATATTTGAATTTTGAAAAACAACACGATTTAAAGAATCCTAAATAGAAACTGAGTCACAGTGGATATTTCTATTCAATTCTAATAGAGTTAAATGTTTACGTCCATAAACACGAATCTTGTTGGTTAAATATAGGCCTTTTTTATGTCAAAATATTTCATTTTTGAAAAAAAAACACGAATTAGGGGATCCTAATTAAAAACTGAGTCACAGCGGATGTTTCCATTCAATTCTGATAGAGTTAAATGTTTAATTCCTTAAAGACTAATCTGGTTAAAAAATATAGGCCATTTTTATGTGAAAATATTTGAATTTTGGAAAAAACAATATGATTTAAGGAATCCTAATTCCAAACAGAGCCACAGAGGATGTTTCCATTCAATTCTAATAGCGTTAAATGTGGGCCCTAATTTATGTGAAAATATTTCAATTTTGAAAAAACAACACGATTTAAGGAATCCTAAATAGAAACTTAGTCACAATAGATGTTTCTATTCAATTCTAATAGAGTTAAATGTTTATGCGCATAAACACGAATCTTGTGGAAAAAATATGGGCCTTTTTTATGTTAAAATATTTGAATTTTTAAAAAGGAACACGATTTAAGGAATTCTAATTAAAAACTGAGTCACAGTAGATGTTTCCATTCAATTCTAATCGTGTTAAATGTTTAACTCCTTAAACACAAATCTTGGTTAAAAAATATAGGCCATTTTTTATGTGAATATATTTGAATTTTGAAAAAAACAATACGATTTAAGGAATATTAATTAAAAACTGAGGCACAGTGGATGTTTCCATTCAATTCTAATAGAGCTAAATTTTTTATTCCTTAAACACTAATATTCTTTAAATAAATATGGGCCCTTTTTTATGTTAAAATATTTGAATTTTGAAAAAAAACAACACGATTTAAGGAATATTAATTAAAAACTGAGCGACAGTGGATGTTTCCATTCATTTCTAATAGAGTTAAATGTTTTATTCCTGAAACACTAATATTCTTTAAATAAATATGGGCCCTTTTTTATGTTAAAATATTTGAATTTTAAAAAAAACAACACGATTTAAGGAATCCTAATTAAAAACTGAGTCACAGTAGATGTTTCCATTCATTTCTAATAGAGTTAAATGTTTTATTCCATAAAAACGAATATTCTTGAAAAAATATGGCCCATTTTTATGTGAAAATATTTGAATTTTGAAAAAAAAATGTGAATTAAGGGATCCTAATTAAAAACTGAGTGACAGCGGATGTTTCCATTCAATTCTGATAGAGTTAAATGTTTAATTCCATAAGCACAAATCTTATTGAAATAATTATGGGCCCTAATTTATGTGAAAATCTTTGAATTTTGAAAAAATAACACGATTTAAGGTATCATAAATAGAAATTGATTCATATTGGATGTTTCCATTCAATCTAAAAGAGTTAAATGTTTATGTCCACAAACACGAATCTCGTTGAAAAAATATGGGCCTTTTTTATGTGAAAATATTTCTATTTTGAAAAAAAAACAACACGATTTAAGGAATCCTAAATAGAAACTGAGTCACAGTGGATGTTTCGATTCAATTCTAATAGAGTTAAATGTTTATGTCCATAAACACGAATCTTGTTGAAAAAACATGGGCGTTTTTTATGTTCCAAATATTTGAATTTTGAAAAAGAACACGATTTAAGGAATCCTAATTAAAAACTCAATCACAGTAGATGTTTCTATCCAATTCTAATAATGTTAAATGTTTATGTCCATAAACACGTATCTTCTTGAAAAAATATGGGCCCTTTTTATGTGAAAATATTTGAATTTGAAAAAAACAACACGATTTAAGCAATCCAAAAACCAAACTGAGTCACAGTGGATGTTTCCATTCAATTCTAATAGTTTTAAATGTTTTATTCCTTAAACACTAATATGTGCCTTTATTAGGTAAAAATAGTTGAATTTTAAAAAAAACAACACGATTTAGGCAATCCTTATTAGAAACTGAGTCAGAGTAGATGTTTCCATTCAATTCTAATAGAGTTAAATGTTTATGTCCATAAACACAAATCTTGTTCAAAAAATATGGGCCTTTTGTTTTGTGAAAACATTTGAATTTTGAAAAAAGTACGAATTAAGGGATCCTAATTAAAAACTTAGTCAAAGTTGATGTTTTTATTAAATTCTAATTGGGTTAAATGTTTAACTCCTTAAACACAAATCTTGTTAAAAAAATATAGACCCTTTTCAACGTGAAAATATCTGAATTTTGATAAAAACACGATTTAACGAATCCTCATTTAAAACTGAGTCAAAGTGGATGTTTCCATTCAATTCTAAGAGTTATATGTTTAATTCAATAAACACGAATCTTGTTGAAAAAATATTAGCCTTTTTTATGTGAAAATATTTGACTTTTGAATAAAAACACGATTTAAGGAATCCTAATTAAAAACTGAGTCACAGTGGATGTTTCCATTCAATTCTAATAGAGTTAAATGTTTTATTCCTTAAACACTAATATTCTTTAAATAAATATGGGCACTTTTTTATGTTAAAATATTTGAATTTTGAAAAAAAAACACGATTTAAGGAATCCTTATTAAGAACTGAGTCACAGCGGATGTTTCCATTCAATTCTAATAGAGTTAAATGTTTTATTCCTTAAACACTAATATTCTTTAAATAAATATGGGCACTTTTCTATGTTAAAATATTTGAATTTTGAAAAAAAACACGATTTAAGGAATCCTTATTAAAAACTGAGTCACAGTGGATGTTTCCATTCAATTCTAATAGAGTTAAATGTTTAATTCCATAAAAAACCCTGTTAAAAAATACGGGCCCCTTTTTTTGTAAAAATATTTGAATTTTTAAAAAAATAAGAATTAAGGTATCCTAATTAAAAACCGAGTCACAATGGATGTTTCCAATCAATTCTAATAGAGCTAAATATTTAATTCCATCAACGCTAATCTTGTTTAAAAAATATGAGCCTTTTTTTTTGTTAAAGTATTTGAATTTTGAAAAAAAAAACACGATCAAAGGAATCCTAGTTAAAAACTGAGTCACAGTTGATGTTTCCATTCAATTCTAATAGAGTTAAATATTTTATTCCTTAAACACTAATCTTCTTTAAATAAATATGGGCCCTTTTTTATGTGAAAATATATGAATTAAAAAAAACAACACGATTTAAGGAATCCTAATTAAAAATTGAGTCACAGTGGATGTTTCCATTCAATTGTAATAGAGTTAAATGTTTTATTCCTTAAACACTAATATTCTTTAAATAAATATGGGCCCTTTTTTATGTTAAAATATTTGAATTTTGAAAAAAACACGATTTAAGAAATCATAATTAAAAACTGAGTCACGGTGGATGTTTCCGTTCAATTCTAATAGAGTTAAATGTTTAATTCCATAAGCAAAAACCTGTTAAAAAAAATGGGCCCCGTTTTAATGTGAAAATATTTGAATTTTGAAAAAAATACAAATTAAGGTATCCTACTAAAAAATCGAGTCACAGTGGATGTTTCCTTTCAATTCTGATAGACTTAAATGTTTTATTCCTTAAACACTAATATTCTTCAAATAAATATGGGCCCTTTTTATGTTAAAATATTTGAATTTGGAAAAAAACACGAATTAAGGAATCCTAATTAAAAATTGAGTCACAGTGGATGTTTCCATTCAATTCTAATAGAGTTAAATATTTAATTCTATAAACACGAATCTTGTTAAAAAAATATGGTCATTTTTTTTGTGAAGATATTTGAATTTAGAAAAAAAATACGATCAAAGGAATCCTAATTAAAAACTAAGTCACAGTGGATGTTTCCATTCAATTCTACTAGAGTTAAATGTTTAATTCCATAAACAAAAACTACTAAAAAATATGGGCCTCTTTTTTTGTGAAAATATTTGAATTTTGAAAAAAACACAATTAAGGTATCCTAATAAAAAACCGTGTCACAGTGGATGTTTCCATTCAATTCTAATAGAGTTAAATGTTTTATTCCTTAAACACTAATATTCTTCAAATAAATATGGGCCCTTTTATGTTAAAATATTTGAATTTTGAAAAAAAAACACGAATTAAGGAATCCTAATTGAAAATTGAGTCACAGTTGATGTTTACATTCAATTCTAATAGAGTTAAATATATTATTCCTTAAACACTAATATTCTATAAATAAACATGGGCCCTTTTTGAAAATATTTGAATTTTGAAAAAAAACATGATTTAAGGAATCCCTAAGGAATCCCTATTAAAAACTGAGACACAGTGGATGTTTCCGTTCAATTCTAATTGAGTTAAATGTTTTAATCCCTAAGCACTAATATTCTTTAAATAAATATGGGCCCTTTTTTATGTTAAAATATTTGAATTTTGAAAAAAACACGATTTAAGGAATCATAATTAAAAACTGAGTCACGGTGGATGTTTCCATTCAATTCTAATAGAGTTAAATGTTTAATTCCATAAGCAAAAACCTGTTAAAAAATATGGGCCCCGTTTTATTGTGAAAATATTTGAATTTTGAAAAAAACACAAATTAAGGTATCCTAATAAAAACCCGAGTCACAGTGGATGTTTCCATTGAATTCTAATAGAGTTACATATTTAATTACATAAACACGAATCTTGTTGAAAAAATATGGTCCTTTTTTATGTGACAGTACTTGAATTTTGAAAAAAAAACACGATCAAAGGAATCCTAATTAAAACCTGAGTCACAGTGGATGTTTCCATTCAATTCTAATAGAGTT
>JANTPZ010130976.1:0-13073 GCA_025593235.1 Vachellia pachyceras
CACCAAGTGTGAGTGGGAGATGTTGGAATATGGGCCACCCTTAGTGGATTAGGCCCAGAACACATTTTGGGGCAAAAGCGTTAATGAGCAAACTTGTGGGATTAAGGTTGTGATTTTCCCTAAAAGTTTGAATTTGAAATGCAATGCGTGGGAACAGTTTTTATGGCAATTGTTTTGTTCCTACATTTAAGGAAGGATGCGTGCCCATTCAGAAAAAGCACGGAGAAAACCAAAATTCTCCCGTTTTCCTTCCCTGCACAGGCTCCTCTCTTCTCTTCTCTTCCTCCGTGTGCATTTGCTGTGTCTTGTGTTTGGATCCACCATTGTGATCCGAATTCCGCGTGGGTATCTGTGGAAGCATGCATCTCTCAATTGATCTACAGGTACGCCCGAAATCCTTCAAGTTTGAAAACAGCAGATGTCCATTACTTTATTAGAGAAAGGATGTACAAGATATAAGGAAATAGGTCAGTTTTGTCCCATTTATGATATATCAATGAAAGATTCACATATCTTATAATTTATAAATATTGAAAAAAAAATTATATTTATATTACAGTTTATAATATAATTTTTACACAAATATTATTTCATTTTAAAATTAATTACAAATGAAATAAATTTAAGTTTTAAACCTCAAATTAATTTCATATTAACGTATTTTTCGCGCTAATTTTCTTAAAATTTTATTTTTTATGTTTTAAATAACATTATTTAATTATATAATTTACAAACACACAATTTTAAATTTTTTTATGTAATTTTCTTGAATAAGGTTTATTAAAAACGAAATACTATTTTTAACTATTATGATCTATGAATAAAGTCTCTGTGTGCTTGAGACTGGGAGTTTGAGCTCAAGTGTTTTATGCTGTTTGCCTAGTTTTCATCCAATCTATCGTCCAATTGGAGGAGCTAGGGATTGCTTCGGATGGATTATATTGAACCCACTAGTGATGGGTGGGATGCCATGAGAGAATTCTCTTTTGTTAAAAATAGTTTAAATAAATAAATGGTATTAAACAAGAATATACTATAAATACACAAACACTCACACGCACATACACGCATATGTGTATATATATAAATTATATTTATGGACAAATTAAAGACATGTGCTTAAATATGGGCATTTTGGTCACAACAAAGCAAACATTGTGATTTAATGATTAACCAATAACGGTCTTGTTGGATCAAAGTGGAATTTTAAAATTAGGAAGGATGCGTAAATATACATTTTGATTTTAATAGAGGTCATATAAGTTTTTAAAGGAATGTCTTTATGATTTAGATTAACAGAAGGGAGGTCAGTATATATTAATTTAGAAAATAAGAATTTGTATAAGTTAATTTTTCGTAATTTTTAATATAAGTTAATAAACTCATATCTGACTAATGAATGCAAGATTATCTTTTTGGTAAAAATGAATGCAAGATTTTGGTGGAGAAATGGAATGAAGAATAATGCCCGGGATCAAAGCTTGATGAAAGGTATAGGAAATTTACATTTAAGGCATAATTGAAGGTACCTGGAAGCAAAAAAA
Organism: Vachellia pachyceras; assembly: GCA_025593235.1. Taxonomy (NCBI): domain Eukaryota; kingdom Viridiplantae; phylum Streptophyta; class Magnoliopsida; order Fabales; family Fabaceae; genus Vachellia; species Vachellia pachyceras. The sequence continues at coordinate 1,545 of JANTPZ010130976.1, forward strand.
GAAATTATTAGAAAGAACTTTAGACGTAGAGATTTTTTTGACAATAAATGGGGGATTATGTTTCAGTGGTCAAATGGATGAAAGGATCTTATCACTTGAACATCAAAGTTAAATATAAAAACTGAATTATTTTACCTTTCTAAATAATTGTGATCTCATTATGCCTAGAAAAATTATTCCCTATGGTCTAAAATAATTTAAAAAAATTTTTTTAAATAATTTTCTAATCGGGCATCCCATCAATTTCAATAGCAATGAATTTTTTGTCCGAAATAATGACAATGATTGACTTGTAATATTTTCGCTGAATTTTCATTTTCGAAATATTTTCTTCCAGGTGAATCGATTCAATCTCGTCAAACTGCAATTACTTTATCACTTTCCCCTTTTCAATAATTTTCCTCTCTCATTATCCTCTAATCAATCCTTTGAATATTCTACTCCCGTATGTGTAAATAAATCTGTGTGTATGTGGAAAGAACAAGAAGAAGATCAAAAGAGAGAAATGGGTGTGAAATTTTCGTTTCTGCAGACTTATTTCTTGGCGTTTCTCATGCTCTTCTGTTTTGCAGAAAGTGCTCCTAAGATCAAGTTCTTCAATGTGAAAGACTATGGTGCAACTTCAGATGGCAATGCAGATAATAGTCAGGTATGTGTAGATAAATTTGAATTTAGATGGCAGACGTAGCGCCTAAGGGTCAATGGGGATCGAACCCAAAGTTAGTGTTACGAAAAACACATCTTGTGCCACTAGACCCTGGAGTCTTTGACTCAAGTAATATATTTTTTATTAAAAGTTAATCATTTAGTTACGATTCAACAAGTTTTGGCATGCACGCACTCACACACATATATAACAAGCACTACATATAAGTACATATAGCATCTTACGAGTTGATTGATTATAGGTATGTATGTTTACTGACGGAGAGATGATTGATTATTGGTATGTTGTTTGAAACAAAAAAAAAAAAGGCATTTTTGAAAGCATGGAAGGAGGCATGTGAATGGGAAGGGAAGGCTAGGGTTTGGATCCCAGAAGGGACATTCAAGCTTCACCCCGTCATATTTGAAGGACCATGCAAGGGTTCAATGACCTTTGTGATTAAAGGAGTTCTAATGGCTCCATCCGGTCCGTTCACCGACAAGTGGATCAATTTCCGATACATTGACAACCTCTCTGTCGCCGGCGGCAAGTTGCTTGGACAAGGTGCGACGGCTTGGCATCACAATGACTGCAACAACAACCCTAATTGCGAGGAGCCAGCTTCCGTATGTTCTTTTTCTTTACACAAATATTTGAAAACGTATGCATTATTCTTCAATTTATTTGTGTTTTATGCAAGTTATGAAAATAGAGATAAGGGATATTGTTCGTTTCAACTTTTTTTATTTATTTTAATTAACTATAGCTTGGAAAAACGGTTTTTCTTTCATAAAAACAAATAAAAATGATAAAGATAAACGTTAATTACATAAATGAAATGTCTCAATTCTAAAAATTTCAATCCATTCTCCCGCTCCTTCCTTTCAACAAAACAATAAGAATAAAGTATATTAGTTCAAATTAAAATGTAATTATTACTTTCCCATCATAGAAAAGGAAACAAAAATCAAGAAACAATGTTAGGTGATCAAAATATTATCGCATCTTTTAAGCATTTTCTATATCCAAATTCAATCATTATATTATAGTATCATCAAATTTTCATTCTTTAATTTTTTAAATGATTTTCCACATGATTTGTAAATTAAATATCTAGGTGATAAGAATCTCCAAATTATTTAATTCATAATAGCATCATTCTGAACTGTTTTCTTTTCTCTCTCTTTATTTTGCTTCCATGGATAACATCATCTGTTGTTTTTTTCACATGAGATCAGAACATGAGATTTGATTTCATCAATAACGGTCGAGTCCATCACATTCATTCAATTGACAGCAAAAGTAGTCACTTTGTTGTATTTGGGAGTAAGAACATGAACTTCACAAAGATAACAATATCTGCTCCTTATGATAGCCCAAACACTGATGGCATCAAAATTGGGAAATCCATGGGAATATACATCACAAAAAGTACAATAGGAACAGGTGATGATTGCATCGCCATGATCTCCGGCACTCGGACGGTGCGGATCTCAGAGGTGACATGCGGTCCCGGACATGGAATCAGCGTGGGAAGCCTCGGTAAGAAAGATGGAGAAGAGGATGTAGAGGACATTGTTGTGAAGAATTGCACATTTTATGGAACAAGTAATGGTGTGAGAATTAAGACGTGGGCTGCTCCTTTAAGCAAACCCTTGAGGGCTTATAATTTTGTGTATGAAGATATTGTCATGAATAATGTAAGGGATCCCATCATCATTGATCAACAATATTGCCCATTTTCTAATTGCGACACACAGGTTTGTGCCTCCAATCAACTCTCCTAGCTAGTGCTTTGTTTTGTACATATATACATACAGTAGTTTTATATTGATTTAAACTATTTTCAAAATCCTTTCCTTTATATTTACATAACTAAGATTCGTCCCGTAATATTTGTTTGTTTTTTTCCATTTTGATTTAGAAAAAAAAAATTAACAAGGTTGGAAAGTCTGAGTTATTAGTTGAAAGAAGACTGAATTACTCAATTGTCATGAATTCTTAAGACTTTCTCTTGTAAAAAAATGTATAAATTAGATAATACAAGTGAATTTAGAAAATAGTTAAATTAGTTGTTTGTAAAAAAATGTATATATTGGTTTTCTTAAAACACCTTTATTTGAAAACTACCCCTATTCATTGTCTCCCCGTTAGTACCTATATAAAGTTGATTGACATATTATATCTAGGATGAAAGCTTATCAATTAATTAGCTCCTAAATTAAGAGCGAGATGGAAGAATTTTTTTGCATTTATTTGGTTCTTGTTATTATTTTCTTTTCTTTTTACAACTTTTGTTATGATTGTTTGTTGAAGGGGAGCTCACAAATGGAGATAAGTAAGGTGAGGTACAAGAATATTGAAGGAAGTAGCAGCAGTGAAGTTGCAGTAACATTGAATTGTAGCAAAGATAAGCCATGTCATGATATAACATTGGACGACAATAATTTCTGGCCTCAGCCTTCTTCTTCTTTCAATAAGCTCACCACTTCATGTTCAAATGTCAACGGTGCTTCTTATGGCAAACAAAGCCCCCCTGGTTGCTTATAAATTATTATTTGTCACATTATTAGCTTGTGGCAGTTCTTCAAAATTCAGGTAGGAATTATCCTATGTCAAGTATTTATTTATGTGATGAATTTATATATATCTGTGATTTTGCTAGAACAATGAAATGATCAAGTTTATGTTTGAGGACAAAAGTATTATTTAAAAAACTAATCTAAAATATGTTGTACTTATAAACAGGGAAAATTACATTTAAATCTAGCTGAAATAGTGAAATTATAAATTGGTCCCCTAAATTTAACAAGTCATATGATTTCAAAATGTTGTGTTTTTATTACCAATAATAGTCTTCATTTCTCTCTGTGCGTGTGTGTGTGTGTGAGAGAGAGAGAGGGGGGGGCTCCTTTGCTGGCTGCTCAATGTCCCGCGGTCCCTTGGCAATCAATGCTCTAGCTATTGGAAAATTGCTCATTGACAATAATATAGCATTAGTTATCAACAACGACGGTTTAAATATTCACAAAACCTGATTAGTTATTAACATTTGTGTGCAAAACTCTTACAAAGCTTGTGAGTAATTAATTCGTTGTGGGGAGATAGATAAATGTAAATAACTTGAAACAAATGCATTAACTTATTCAAGTGTGAAATTGGTTAAAACGTGCTATCAATTTCTAAATGATTACGGTGAACAAATAATTCCTTGAAGCAAATAGTTAAAAAAAAGTGTTGTGAAGAACTTGAAATAGAGGCCTCTAAAACTAGTTTATTCAAGTGTAAAATAGGATAAAACGTAGCTTTTTTAAAACAGGGGTAAGGGCCAATGTTGTAAAAGCATAACATTCCTAAAATATGGTAACATATTGTAAAATGATATATCCATTAGAGCCCTTTTGGTTTAAAGAATTGATTGTAATGGAAGCGAATGGAAAATTTTTCCTACACTGATGTGTTGGTATGCATTAGAATAAAAAATGTTTGTCCATTTCCTTTGAATTTTACATGTGAATTGGAAAGTGAAAGATTATTGTTTGTTTAAAAGAATTTTGTTTGACTTATTACCAATATCTTCTTTTGGTCTGTATTTGTTATATTCTCCAGTCAATCAAATTTGTTCCATCAGCTAGAGCTTGAAGAATTCTCAAAGGACCGGCATATTCGGATCCAATACACTGTTGTGTCCCTGCTGATATTTCTCTTTCTAACCAGACAATCACTAGAACACCTATAGTAATTCAATACAAGAGTCAAAATAGGGACAAGTATCCATATAATCCCATAGACCTCTTTTAAAGATTCCAATTTGGAAAAAAAATAATTGATATCTTGTTCTTTTGTTGTATCAATTATCATTTCAACGATCAACTTCTCCCACAATGATGTTCATGCTACCTATTATTGTCATAATATTAGCAAATTTCATTCTTTTAACTAACTAAGGAATAATTTCAAAATTGATAAAAACCTGGGGATGAATTTTCCATCTCTAAAGAAAACCATTCATATACCCTATCAGAAAAATTCCTAATTCTCCCTTTGGGGCATCAACTTTCTCATAAATTTCTTGTTTCGGTAATTCAAAAGTTGGAGATGGCTTTTTTTACTAATGAATCGATATCCAAAATCATTCCATTTTGGATCCTTTTCTCTATCAAAGCAGCAAATTTCTAAATTCTCATATGGCTCTCCTTGAATTCCTTCCAAAGCTTGTTGAATAATTCGATACAAGTAGTAGAAGAACCTGACTCTGTATTCTTAAAAAATAGAGAAATCATAACCAAGTCAAGTTGATACATATCAACCCCTCTTCTTGCTCCAAAGATCTTACCATTTCTCAAGTAAATGGAGTTATATCTATTTTTCCATTTCAATTCAAGGGCTCTTATGTGTTTCCACGCCCCTTCGAGACCCCAAAAATGAACAAATTCCTTTCCTTAGAGACATTCCCCCCTATTTCTATTGAAAAAAACAAATGTGTTTTCAGTTAAAAATGCTAAAATTTAGGACAAATCGGAACCATTAAGTCTTTATGCCTCCTTTATAATTTATTTTTCATCTTTAGTCAGTGTAATATAGTTGTTGAGACAATTGATTATAATTCAATTCTTAACTATCATAAGTCAAAAGTTTATATTCTTCAATCATTGCTAAACAATTTGTTGGACAATACTCATGGTAGGTACCACAAAATATATAAATCTATAAATCAATACATCAATTGGTACATGCAAGAAATAGGGAAACTCCGCCGCTTTTGTTTTGGAAGCAAAATGACACGGGTTCAAATCCTCTCATCCCTATCCCTAACTATTACTTATTTTATAGTCAATAGCAAGGGATCAATTAAGACTGATGAAAAGTTGACGTACGTACTCAATAGAAATATATGCATATTCTAAAGCATGCGTTTTCTTTCATCGTGAGAGTTCCTTGGGGTCTCTCCTACCTAAGCTCTAGAGTTTACTCTTCACCTTCCTGGTGCTCAGTCTCAGTACTGTGAAGTCACTGATTTCCCTCACTTCAGAGAAGTTGGGGAATAGGAGTGCAGCTGCATGATTACCAATGAAAAGGAGTTTAACATGTAAGGGAAGGTTGAAACCTCCAGTCAGGAAGATGAACAACACTTGATAGGTTGAGTTATTTCAAAAGCAAAGATAGGAGTGTGAGCTGTGAAAGAACATGTATTGGCTGCATAAAAAAAGAAAAAGGGATTAGAGGTGAATGTGCTAGGATTTAACCTATTCTTTCTCTCCTTTGATGATATACGTAAAGTGTACAGAGTGTTGGAGGATGGCCTGTGGCTAGTAGGCAACATATGCTGAGTTTGGAAAGGAGGAAGCCATACATATGCGACAGTGAGATTCGGATTAAAACTTGTATTTTTAGGTGAAATTTGTAATATCCGTATTTTTCTGTGACTTGAAATAAAAGTCAAACCGATAGTTATAGATTGAGTTAGAGTCTAGAGATATGTAGTACAGAAAGAGAGGAACGTATTGGACTAGAAAGATCATGGTCAACCTAACCCTAATGTACTAATTCCATTAGAACTTTGCAGTTAAGCGTGCTTGCCCTGGAGAAATGGAACGATGGGTGACCTTTCTAGGAAGAACCCAAATGTCATTAAACATAAAGAATAAGGGCAAGAATGGAATTTTGAAAAAGTAAGGGCATTGTGGTAAATAAGAGAAAGTATAAGGGCATTTTGGTCATTAGACCAAAGTCAAAATTCAAAGTTAACCCAAATATCAGAAAATTTTATAGAGGACCAAAAGCTAGAGAAAAAGACATTGATTAAAATGAGAGGCATCGGTTTTTGCTAAATCGACCTAGATTGATGTATAGAGAATTTTAAAGATCATTTAAATTTTGGCGTTTTATAATTAGTGAAAAATAATTATTTGAAGTACCAGGAGGCCTCAAATATATGATTCAAGATAAGGAAAATGGTTTAAAATTTCTAATATTTAAAAAATCATTGCCCAGAATACGAGAAAAGCGATTTCTCGGATCGGAAGGAAAAGACTCGGAGAAGCCTTGGAATTAGAGTTTTCTTTAAAAATTAATTGAAGACATTTCGGGAAGAAATTTGAGAAAAGAAAAAAGTGTGAGGATATCATTATTAATTTTAGAAAATTTTTGGTGTCCTTAGATTCAGTTAATTATTGTTGAATCGCTTTATTAGTATTGCGATAGTGAAAAATTACTTTATGGAAACATAAATTCTCCGAAATCAAGAGTGTTATAAATGAGTTCGGGACACCTGTGAAGATTATATTTTCAGGTCAAAACGAGAAATAAATGTCCCAAACAAGTGGTAGAATTTATCAAAACAAAGTTACTTTATCGGTGTACGTTATACTGGATTAAGGACACATGTCACCATTTGGTTTCAACTTATATGATCAGATTTCGTTGGCCCCAATTCCAGCACATAATGGGAGCCAATAAGAGGCCAAAATGTGTTAAGTGTGGCGGTGAAATGTGAACCATTGGATCAAGTTAAATTTGAAGATTAAATCTTGTCCTTTGGATTAATTCCCACATGCATTAAGTCAACTTTCTCTTCATCTTTCTCTATCATTTTGGCCAACTTTTTCAGCTGCCAAAGAGAAGAGGAAGTGACGCCATTTTTGCCAACAACAAGAGGAAAAATTCACAACTCCAAGGTAAGTAGTCCCTCCAAGCAATCCTACACATATTCTTGATCCTTGGAGCTTCCTCTTCCTTTCTATTGGTTTAGATTTTTGGTTTATGCTCTCTTTTGGTGGCTGAAAAGTTAGGATTCTTAAGAGTGAAAATGAGAAAGAGTGAGATTTAGAGAAAAGGATTAGTTGCAAATCACTCCTTGAATGATAAGGAGTTGATTGATGTATATATTATGTTGGTTTGTTGTTTGTTGAAACTTTCGTATTGATGAATATTAAGGGGAGGTACTCTCCAAATTTTTATTTGGTGAGGAGAGGTGTTTTGATTTCATTAATGCATGGGAAGTAGTTTAGGAACAAGAATAAACCCTTGCATGTAATAAAAGTTTGAAAATCACAAGTGGGTGCTTATGTTCTGTTATCGGCCAGGTCAAGAACATATGGAAGGAATGTGATTTTTATGATTTTGATGCTTCCATTAGCTTTAGAATAAAAAATTGTGTAGGGTGAAGGTGAGAAAAGAATTTGGGAAGCATTGGAATTAATTTGGACAAGTTTGAAAGCTATAGTGTTTATAATGTTTAAGAAGTTTGTCCAATTTTTAGTGCATTTTGTGAATTGCCATTGAATTGGTATTGATAGCCATGACCTTATATGATGTATAGGGATGTGAATTATCAAAGAATACCTTTGGAAGGAAGAGAAAAAGAGCAAACAAGTTCAAGTTCAAGTGAAATCAAAGATAGCAAAAGTTACTTATCTTACACTTAATGTGGCAATGATGATTATTTGTAAATTGTGCTCTTTGTATGATAAATTTTTTTGTGATGATGTGAATTTTGATGTGCTATGGCCATATGCAAAGTGTGGTTAATTTATGAAGTTCACATGTTCATGCACAAATTCTTAATTATTGAATAATTGTCATGCATATTAATGTCATAGTCATGAATAATTTCTTTGAAATCTCACTCTCCCCGACTAACCATTCTTAGGTACAAGTTCATATAAGGGCAAAGAGAAGGGAGTGAAGAATGAAAGAGATATTATGTAATGATTTAGTTGCCAAATTATGTAATATGCTTGAATTTCATGTTGAAGCGCTTTTGTAGTTAATGTAAACCCTAAACCTCTACTTGATGTGTGTGTATATGTAGGGAAACATGCATGACTATGTGAAGTGAATTAGTTTAAGCTATAAATGCCTTGAACAATTTTTAGAAATAAAGTTTTGAACGAAAAAGGGAGTCCAACACCCTTAAAGAATCCCTAATTTTGAGACGTGAAGAAAAATAGTAAACTAAGTCCAATTGAGCTTAAATTTTTCTGAAAATAGTTCATAGTGAGCTTTAAAATGAGTCCAAGAAAACTGAATTTGGACATATGCACATAGAGTTATGGTTTTCCAAAGTTAAGAGAAAAACCGGAAAAATAAAAAAAGACCATATGAAAAATGCAACTTCACGCAATAAACTGTATTGATTGGGATAGTTTTTGGACCAATGAGTATTTTTCCCTATAGGGAATGTTATAAGCTTCATATAGAAATTAGAACCACTCAATTCCAATTTTTCTAGAATTAGTTATGAATTTTCAAAGTTGGACCATAAAACTGAAATTATTGACCGAATGAATAGTAATCCGAGAAGGAATTTCAAATTTCAAATCTTTGGTCATTTTAAGTTGAGCAAGGCCTAAAAAGTGTTTAATGATGATATAATATAAAGCTAATAAGATAAAGTAAGGCATGTTACACAATTCCGTGATATACTGGCAAAAGGAAGAATGGGGTCGAATGTTAGAGTAATGGTAAAATGCATAGGCACAGTTATTGAAGTGGAGGATCCTATTGAAAAAATCTTCTTGTTCATAGTAGAGTGTGAATAGAGGTGGATGTGGAGAAAGTGATGGTTCCATTGTTCAAAGTGTTGATACCTTGTTTTGATGATAACAAAACCCCCCAAATTTTAGCAAGATTTGGAATCTAATTTGATGTTTCTGAAACTATGCTCAGTGTGTCAGAAGAAGTTTTCAAACTCGAGTCTTAGGTTTTGAAAAATCAAGTTCGGTAACTATTTTTTCAAAACTAGATATTGAAACTGGAATTTTTGTGAACAAGTTCAAGAACTCAAGCCCTAAATTTTTAAAACTTAAAGTTCCATAACGTGCGTACAAAACTGGTAGTCAAAACTTGAGGCTTTAGCTTCACGTTTTCTCATCACATTATAGAACTAGAGTTCCAGAACCGTGTTACAGAACTTTAAGTCAAAACTTGAGGTTTCAGCTTCAAGTTTTGTCATTATATTATAAAACTCGATTTCCAGGTTTTCAGAACTCGAGTTCCATAATTGTTCCACAAAACTTTATTTCAAAAATGGAAGTTTTGAATTGAAGTTTCATAGAACTCGAGTCTTGCTGTTTTCCAAACTCGAGTTTCATGCCTACCAAAATTTTATCAGTTTAAAAACTCGATGTTCAAACTCAAGTCCTCACTAAAAATTTTTCAAAACTTAAGTTCCTGAGATTCAGAACTCAAGTCTCGAGGACCTTTTAAACTTAAGAGTTTTTCACACATTTTAGAACTCAAGTCCTCATTTGCATAACTTGAAATTTTACAATTGGACTTCAAAACTTGATATCAAAACTTGAAGTTTCAAATGGAAGTACTTCAACTATACTTCAGAACTTCCATTGCAAACTCGAGTCTTAATTGAAAGTTTTCCAAAACTCAAGTCATACTTATTGTAATATCCATAAATTTCTATGCTAGCTGAATGAAATGCTAATCCGATAGCTAGGAAATGAAAAGAGAAATCAGAGGTAAATAGTACAAAAAGAAGATTATAGGCCGGAAGTCGTAAGGATAGACCTGGCTTAGTACACGGAGTTCCGTAGGAATTCCAGAGTTAAGAAAAATTTCCCATAGTGATATGAGGATGGGAAAACCTTCAGGAAAGGGACCCATACATCATTTAATAAAAGACCAAGGACATAAAGGTCTTTCAGTATCAAAAGTAAGGGCAAAACAGTAATTTTTGAAAAAGTAGAGAAAATAAGGGCAAAATGGTAATTATGAGAAAGTTGAAGAGCATTTTGGTCATTTGACAGAAGAAAAGTCAACCAGTTGACCAAAATATTAGAAAAATTTACAGATGCCCAAAAGATAGATCTCTACATACCGGTCGCAATGACGTAACGTGGATTTTCCAAATTCGGACCCGATTTCTGTCTACAGAATTCTGAAGGGAAAAATGATTATTTGAAATATCAGGAGCTCTTCAAAAATTTGGAGAAAAATATGAAAAATCCAGTGAAGAATGTAGTAATTAATAAAATTATTACTCGGTATATAATTAAGATGATTTTCCCGGAAATTCAGAAAAATACCCAAAAATCCCCGGAAAATAATTATTTCACACATTAATTTTGGAAAATCTAGAGGGCATTTTGGAAAAAGGAAAAGGGCATGAGAATCAGTGAAAAATATAGTATTTTTCAAGGCCTTAAAAGAAATTTGCTCTCCGATTACTTCATTTCAGGGATTTTGGACAGGATAAAATAATCCTGTAAAAATTGAGGTAATCAAGGGGTATTTTGGAAATAATAATTTTATTATATTCAAGATGAAAATATGAAGATTAAATTAGAAAGAAAACATCCCCAGAAAAGTAGAAAAAGATTTATCGGAATAAAGTTAAGTTTACCGATAAAACGTGTAATCGGTAAAAGTAACCGAATGGAATCCTGTTTGGTTAGAGTAACCAAAGGGGAATCAGATTTTTACAGCCATGATGAGCACTTTATGATGGCCAATGAGAGCATGACAAGTGGCCCTTAGGTGGCTTAATCACAACCCTTAGATCTCATTTAAGTTACAAGATCAAATCTTAGCCCTCCATTCCATTAATCAATTAAAGGGGCATTATTAAAACAGAAAATTCATCTCTTCCTTCAGCCATTTCACGATCAGATCAGCAGTCCCAAGAGAAGAGAAAAGTGACGCCATTGTTCAAGGAGGAAGAAGAGAAAAATTGAAGAGAAACTCAAGGTAAGAGAAACACCTTGTGATATATATCAATATATTCCTTGCAACTTCCTCTTCCTCTTCCATGGATTAGAATTTTGATTTAACTCCTATTTCTCATGATCTCAAATTTGTGTTCTTGAGAGAGAAAGTGAGAAAGAGGAAGAGTCAGAGCTAATAATGGTAGGCAAAATGCTCCTTGT
>JANTPZ010130977.1:0-21199 GCA_025593235.1 Vachellia pachyceras
TAATAAAATTAGTCTCCTATTTATATTGCAATTTAAATAGTACAATGAAATTAAAAATTTGAAACCACATAAACCAACTACTATTTAAATTAAAAGTATTTCAAATGAAATAAATATTTTAATCAGTTACATCAATATGTTAGATTTGTAACTGTTAACTAATATATAACAATTACAATAAAAATTGAAATCAAGTTGAATTGTATTATATTTTAAAGGCATTTAAATTATGTATTTTAAAAACAGCCTCAAGAATAGAGTAGAATAAGATAAAAAACGAAAGCTTTAATGGCCAATGCGATCTGTAGTTGGGAACGTGCTAGGTGCATTTATAGGAGAGATACGTTGCATGAAACTATTTATGTTATTCAAATGTAAGTTTACATTTAAATTTAAAACAAATTTCAAGAATTGTTAATGAGGAATAGGTGAGAAGTGATGAAATAAATAAGTTAAAAGATCACATGATCTCTGATTTTTAGGCCTTATAGTGAGTATTCTATTAAGATTGTAATTTACATAGTAATATGAAAAAAAAATGGAAACCCTGTATTATGAATTTGTAACCACATACGCTAACTACTAATTTCATTAAAATTATTAAAAATGTGAATGATGAAGCCATATATTAACTATTCACACTAGTTTAATGGTATGGATTAATGTAGCAATTACTAAACATAATAATAATCCGTTCCCTCCTTCAATGTTATACACAAAAAACATAATTAGTTTCTAACAATCCATAACTAATTATAGGCATGTTACAACAACATAGATCTTTCCAATGTTTCTTGTGTTGCATATATTCTCGAAGGAAAAAGGAAAACTAATGCATTCCTGGAACACTAGTCATGTCAAACATCACGAATGGAAGAACGTGTTATGGGTGAATAATGGGTGACACATTTGTGGTTTGAATTGAAAATGATTATAAACTATTCATATATGTATACATTAATTATTAAGTAGTTCCTTGTATTTTAAGCAAAACAATTATACGTTTTCATGTAACCATTCTATGGGTATACAATCTTCACAGAAAATTGTTCCAGGTTATTGGAGACACCTCCACAACAGTTGAGAAGAGATGGTCAAGCGCGACATGCACTATCATCAATAACAAATAGTGTGAACTTGTATCTTGAACATTATTATGTTTTTGAACTTTGTTATTATTTCCTCTTATCAATCCGCAAGAAACTATCACAAAAATTCCTCATATAATATACATTGTCATCACTAAGAAATGTTATTATTTTAAATAATCATAATCCAAATGAAATTATTTAGTTGACTTTTCTTTCACTTAATAAGTGTTTTAATTTTTATCAGCTTATCTCCATAATCAAATAAAAAAACCAAATTAGGACATTCAGCTAAAAGGACTACCATGCCACAAATATATATAAGCGTGCTGTAAATGATAAAGGATCAATTTTCAAGGGAGTACACCAACCATCCACAGCTCAAACAAACACAAAGTAAACATTTTCGGAGGTTGATTAGAAAACAAAGATATGAACAGACTCCTAGATTTGGTATGTGTTGTCTACAAGGAAAAGTTAAACTTCCATGCTTACGTGATACTTGTAACACATATTTTCCCCCTATTTCCTCATATTAGATCACTTTAGAACCACTATTGGGTTTTGGATGACTCAAATTGACCTTTTTAGTGAACTTGAACATTTTTCTTTTTCTTTAAAAACGCTGTTACTGTTTATTGGCCCATTTTCCAAATTTCTGGCCCAATTTTGAAAAATCATAATTAATTCTAGACAAATCAAAACTGAGTGGTTCCAATTTCTAAATTTAGCTTATTAAGTGATCTATAGGAAAAAAATACTCATTGATTTCAAGTCCTTGCCCATTTGAATCAGTTTATTCCATCAAGTTGGTAGCTCAAATGGTTACTTCCAGTTTTTTCCAGATTTTTCGCTTAACTTTGAAAAATCATATCTCATAAAATACACATCCAAATTTCTCAAAATTTATATCATTTTAAATCTCAGGATGTGTAGTATTTAACTAGAAAGTTTCATCTCATTTGGAGCTCGTTTGATATTTTTCATTGCCATGTGAAACTGGTCAGTTTTTAGGGCCTTTGAAACCCTTTAGCTTTGAAAACCAACTTTTCTTAAAATTCACAAAAACCTCTTTTTGGTTCATTAACCTGTCTCTTTCATGCATGATTATTTCCTTACCATTTCTTGGTACTTTTAACCCATTTTCATGCATGTTTCATCACATATTCATATGCCACTTCATGTAGAGGTTTAGGGTTACAAATGCATCAACTTGCAAAACAAAGTTCCACCACTTAACAATATTTATACAACCATTCATTCAAGCAAGAACATCATCTTCAACCATCAATAACCTCATTCTTACCCTTGCTTGAGCTTCCACCTACACAGTTAGTTGGGGGATAATGAGATTTATGCAAATCCCAATAGCAAAACTACCTAACAAAAACTTGTGAATGTGCATGTAATGCTTTTAAAGGAGTGTGCATGAGCAAGATACATGTGACATGTTCAAATATTACATTAACATGCATATGGCCATAGCAATCAAAGTCACATACCATACACATAACACAATCTCATATATCATAAAACAATGCACCATTCACACAAGTCCATAAAATAGCTTTGAAGAGTTAGTAGTCTTGCTGCCTCAAGATCTTAGCCTTTTTTCTTTTACTTTAGGGCTCCCTTGAATAACCTTCCAAATGTGCTCTTTAAGGTCTCAACTTCCTAAAGATCATGCCATAATATCCACATGAATATCCAATCATCATAATGCAAGAAAACTTGCAAAAACGCAATAAAGCTTCCTCTTGCATTTTCAAGACCCTTACAAGTTCAAGACTTGACTTTTATGGTCCTTAATGCTTCTTAAATCCCTTTCTTGTTTTTACCCTACACAAAACTTCATTTTGGAGCCATTGGAAACATTAGAATCATCAAAATCACACTCCCTCTATTTCTTTTGATTTTTTCGAAAAACTGTCCAAAAGAGGGAAGTTTGGATTTTTCAACTTTTCCTTTCATATACATGTATATTCTTGCTTTCCAACCACTTTTTATGTATTATACAACTTAAATACATCTTCCCTTTAGGCCAAAAAAATTTGGGCAGCACCTCCTCATATTATTAAGCTTCCCATACTTTTTTACAACAACCAAAACAACCAATAACTAACATCAAACCACTCTTTACTACTTAAAGAAGAGCTTGCAACCTTTTGTTACCTTTAAAACCCTTCATTTTCCATTTTCACCTTTTGAAATCCTTGCCTCTTATCTTCAAAAAGAGAGACTCATTCAAGAAATCAAACCATTAGAAAGGTGAAAGAGATTGCAAGTTACAAGAAAGGATGTTGCTTGAGACTTTACCTACTTTACCTTGTGTGCGCGCTCTTTCTTCTTCCTTGTGAGAGCAAAAATGGAGTCTTATTCAGCTTCAAATTCAGACCAAGGAGAGAGAGAGATCATGGTTTTGGGAGAGAGAAATGGAGAGTTTAGCTTATTAATATGCTCTTGAAATAATGGATGGATGGGATTAAAACTTAGTGATTAAGTTTTCTCTTGGATGCTTGAGATTGTGTCACTTGTCAAGCTCATGTGGTGAGTGCAAAATGTGTCATAATTACTCTCAAACATCACATTAATGACTTACTTGGGATGACTAGATTCATCCTGTCCAGTTACTTGATCCGGTGGCTCACATTTTTGTAAAGTACCCTTTATATGGGTAATTATCTTTTTTACTTTTCCGGAGACTTTCTCTCTCATGTGGCACCATTCCGTAGGCCTCCTTGCCTAGGTGGCATCATGCCTAGCCCATAGCATCTCCGGATTTCCCTCGTAACTCCTCAGAATTACTCGATTTGCTTGCAACACCGTAAAATGTGCATCCGACGGCCAATTTGACATAAGGGTATGGAAAAATTCTATATTTTTCCCTGATACTCCAGCCTTGTTTCGTTCCTTCAAATTCTTCCTGGATTTTCCGTAATTAATTTTCTAAGAAAATACTTTTTCGGGGATTTTGGGCATTGTTGTTATCCGTACTTTGAAGCTGCCAGCAATGGACACCGGATAATAATTTTATTAAATACTTTATGACCCAACTAAACTTTTCTCAGTTCGGGTCTCCTGTGTTTGAGGACTCCTGCTACCTCAAATAATTATATCTCGGTAGTTTGGACCGCAAAAATCCCTTAATTACGAAAATGTCATTACTTGCCTTACTTTCCTCATAATTACCAAAATGCCATTAACTTTTCTACTTTTGCCATAATTACCAAAATGCCATCACTTTTTCTACTCTTTCTTAATTCCAACCTTACCGTTGGTTGACTTTGACATTTTTTTTGTCAATTTGACTTTTAAGTTGACTTTGGCTTTTTGGTCAACTTTGACTTTTGACCAAATTACCAAAATGTCCTTTTATTTGATGACATTTTATACTCTAGGCCTTTTTATTCAAAATGACCGTTTTACCCTTATAATTAGGCAAAATGACTATTTTGCCCTTTAGTCATTTCTACTAAAAATCCTCAAGACTAGGGACTTAGTCGATCATCCTTTCTTGTCTATAGTCATTTTCCTTTCTTTTTTTCTTATTTATGGGGCCTTAAATCATTTCGTAATTCATCAGTTTGACCTTTATTTCCGTTTACGAAATTTGGGATATTACAATACCCCTTCCCTATTGAGTGATCTATTATCTGGCCATCACCCACAAAGTAAACATTTTCGGAGGTTGATTAGAACATACAATATGATGTTTGCATTTACATCTATAGGTAGTAAGTCGATAATTGCATCAATAATGCGCGTAGTCCTTATATGTATAGAATGGATGGTCAAAATGTACACATGATAGGAAGTATGTTACCAGAAGATGGAATGACTCCAAGATTTGCTCAATTGTATATTTATGACACAGACAACGAAGTAAACAACTGAGTTTCAGCACTTAGGTATTCATATTCATGTTGCCAGTGAGATACATATGTTACAATTTGATCTCTTGCTTGACAATATTTAATAGCTATTTTTTAATTCACCTATTAACTCACTATAATTTTTCTAGGGGCCCAAATAGTGCCTTACCTTTAGTCAATACCTCCATCATCCTAATGGTTCAACACATGCTGGATCAGTACAATTGTTTGGTACAAATATTTCGCACTACACGTGATTTCATTTGTGTTCATGCGAGGAACATATCATGATTGAACTTGTGCATAAATGAGGAAAAAATTCACATTAGTATGATCTGCCCACCTCTTAAAATGAGATAGCTTCTTTGATTGTAAGAGATATAGGGTCTATTGAAGAAGGCCATGATATAATAATTCAATACAAGTTAGGTTTGCTAAAGAGAATACATGAAAGTCACACTCTTTATTTACCTTTACAATATCTATTGTTATTCCCATACGGCAGTGGGAGGTATGATGACAACATACCACATGTAGTAAACAAAGATATCCAAAATGACAAAGTTTCGCATGTCTCTATGCGTGAATATTTTGCCCATCGGCTACAAGATAAAAAAAATGAATTCTCAACCATATTGCATGGGGGTAAGTTGTTCTAACAATTTATTGTTAACAATTATACAATGATAGAAGCATAGAGATTGATGTACCTATGAAATAATCAGAAGAAATTGCGCTCGAAAATGTACTGTGGATTAACGGATGCTTTACCCTTAGGAGAATCAGAAGCAGCTGCTCGAGGAAAAAGAATCATTTTTGCCTTCTTCTTTTACTGGAGGACCACGCCATATACATGAAAATTACCAAGACGCTATGACTATATGCAGATGGGATGGCTAGCCAGATATATTTATAACATTCACATGCAATCCAAAATGGCCTGAAATAGTAAGGTGTTTACAATAAATAGATTCAAAGGTTGAGGACTGTCTTGATCTTGTAACACATATGTTCTAGATGAAATTGGAACTTCTTATCCAAGATTTAAGGGAGGGAACTATTTTTGGGCCGACAAAAGCATGTCAGCTTGGATTTATATAAATTTCATTTATGTTTATCAATTACACATAATACTAATCTGCACATAAAGTTATATATGATCACAATAATAAATACATGCATAATATTATTATGACTTATACTTTACTATGTCATTGCAGCTTTGTATACTATTGAATTCTAGAAAAGAGGTCTTCCCTATGGGCATATCATTTTGTTCTTGGTAGATAAAGCCAAATTTGACACTCCTATTGATATTGACGGAATGATAAATGCACATATACCTGATAAGGACACAAATGTTGATTTGTATGAAGCGGTCTGTAACTTTATGATGCATGGACCATGTGGGACCTCTAACCCAAAAGATCCATGTATGGTAAATGGTAAGTCACAACATATTATCAAAAATCTTTTATTTCCAGCACCATAATTCATGAGGATGGTTACCCGCGTTATAAAAGGTTAGATGACGGTCGAGAAGTGATGAAGAATGGTGTGCCATTGGATAATAGGAGTGTTATCCCTTATAACCCCACATTATTGTCGAAATATCAGACCCATATTAATGTTGAGAAGACCAAATATGGGGAATCAATTAAGTATTTGTTTAAGTACGTTGCTAAGGGCATGACAGAGCAACTGCAGCTTTCTACATTAACTCTCAATTGGCATAGGGTGACACCAATTAAAATGTTCTATGTTGTACACTACTTATCTCCATGTGAAGCTACTTGGAGGATTTTTGGATTTGACATTAGGACTCCCTCAATTGAAAGGCTCTCATTTCACTTGCCAAATTCACATACCATTATTTATGGAGACAAAGAGAACATAGACGATGTGCTCAATCATAATGAAGGCAAGATGACGATGTTTGAAGCATTGATGCAAGCAAATAATGATCATAAAGAAGCACGGACCTTAACATACTCTGATTTTCCAACAAAGTTTATGTATAAAAAAGATCATCAGTTATGGGCTTTTAGGAAATTAGGTTTCTCAATTGGACAATTATATTATGTTCATCCAGGAAGTGGAGAATCATTTTATCTATGCATATTACTTGCAACCACTAGAGGCCCTACATCTTATGAAGATTTGAGAACAGTTGATGGTGTGTACTATCTTACCTTTCGAGATGCTTGCTATGCATTAGGGTTGTTAAAAGATGACAGAATATATTGATGCTATTACAGAGGCAAGCCAATGGGCTTCCCCAGATTACTTACAACATCTCTTTAGCGTAATGTTACTCTGCAACTGCATAACCTGTCCAGAGATTGTATGGTAGTAAACATGGCATGTAATGGCAGATGACATCATATCACACAGATCTTCACTACCTTTTTTCACACCTCTTGTTACTTTCATCATTGTCATGTCACCATGTTTATTAACTCAAGTTCATATTATTTTTGAATAGGTTTTACTTTAAATAACATAAAGTTGCAAGACCAGGCTTTGTTAAAGATTGATGACTTATTGCAAGTTACTGGAAGAAGTATATGTGACTTTCCAACTATGTCGTCTCTGAACTCTTCAAAGCATTCAATCTCTTGAAATAAACTTGTCTTATCTAAGCTAAATTTTGATAAGCATACCCTTTATCTTGAATTACAAGAGTTTGTTAACAATTTGACCGAAGAATAGCGAACAATATATAATGTCATCATTGAAACACAACATGATATGCGCAGAGGTTTGTACTTCATCTATGGATATGGCAGAACTAGAAAAACCTATCTTTGGCAGACATTATGTGCATCATTGAGATCAGAAGGGAAAATTGTGTTATGTGTGGCATCTAGTGGCATTGCATCACTTCTCTTGCCAAATAGAAAAACAACACATTCACAATTTGCAATTCCGCTTACCATTATAGAGGATTCAATCTGCAACATTAAACAAGGTTCACAACTTGCAAAATTATTGATCCAAACCACGCTCATAATTTGGGATGAGGCACCTATGGCAAATAAGTATTATTTTGAAGCATTTAATAAGACATTGCGGGACATTCTAAGTAGGATTGATCCTAATGCAGTAAACAAACCTTTTGGTGGAAAGATGGCTATACTCGGAGGAGATTTTAGGCAAATTCTTCCTGTTATACCAAGAGGTTGTCGTGAAGATATAGTGTTTGCCACTATTAATTCATCATATTTATGGAAGGATTGCAAATTATTCACACTTAGTAAGAACATGCGATTAAGTAAATGTGCTTCAACAAATAGTAGCCAAGAATCCATTGCATTTTCTGAGTGGATAGTCTCTGTTTGTGATGGGAATGTTGAAATTGAAGGTGACACAAATGATGACATTTGCATCCAAAATAACCTTTTGTTACTTCCTTCATGTGACCCAATGGAATGAATTGTCCAAAGTTTTTATCCTGATTTGCTTGACTATATAGAGGATAGGTCATATTTCAGAGAGCAGGCTATTTAACTTCAACACTATCTATTGTAGATGAAGTCAACAATTACATGTTAGCAAAATTACCGGGTGAAGAAGTAGTTTATCTAAGTGCAATTAGTGTTTCAAAACAAGAAGGGTAGCCAGTTCAATGGCAGAACTCTACACTGTTGAATTCTTAAACACAATAACTACATCTGGACTACCCAATCATATCATCAAACTAAAAGTAGGTGCCCCAGCAATGCTCATGCACAATATTGATAAATCTATTGGACTATGCAACGAAACTAAACTCATTATAACACACTTGGAGAAGCATGTCATTGGAGCAGAGATCATTATTGGAACCCATATAGGTCTGCATTTTAATCCCACGTCTCAACATAACACCCTCAGATTCTTCTTTACCTTTTACCCTGTACATGAGAAAATTTCCAATGCTACTATCTTTTGCTATGACCATTAATAAGAGGCAAGGTCAAAGTTTGCTTCGTGTTGGATTATATCTACCACGACCTATTTTCACACATGGTCAACTATATGTAGCAATATCCTGTGTGCGGCAGCGAGAAGGTCTAAAAATCCTAATCCTATATGATAAAGGACAACCCACAAATAAAACTCTAATGTTGTGTATAAGGAAGTTTTAACAATCTTGTAACTTAGATTGCTACTATATCGTTTGATTTATACCATGCAACTCATTTAAGCCATTTAGTCAAAAAAGAATGATTGTTTGAATTATGTTCATGGGTTGGCCTACAACTACAATGTGGTTTCAATTATAGAGGCTATTAATTGTCCACTTTAACGTTTGTTGCTTCAAATCATATTATATGTGCATTATCGACTACTTTTGTCCCTCAATACGCTATGAAGCTTAAATTTATACACAAAATATTTGTGTTATATTGGTTCATTTCTATTAGTGATGAATATATCTACATCATATTATATTATTTTTCAATGGACATATCTAAAAAATTCAACTTTATTCGTAACAGATATAAGCATTTACAACTCACTTGATTCATGGAAGATACATGTAGTGATAACATTTATGACTTTATGTATTTCAATACTACATTAATTAACCGGGTTAAATTACTACAATATTTTGTCTATGTTTTATAGTCCTTGTAGCCATCTCCTATATTATGTACTTTGCTTACATCTATACTATGAATTCTTCATACATCGTAACTTGTATGTTATACCTTGAATTTATTTCAAAATTGAAATATCAAATCTACGGTGTTTGTCATGTTATCAGAAAAAAAAAATTTGGGTGATATAGGCACTCTTATTGTTGTAGACATGTGAAAGAGAACTTCAATGCAAAGGTGGGTAAAGTGAATAGGAGAAAGAGGAGGACAAGTGGTTAATGCATTGATGTTGCTAGACAAAGTTGCATACGTTAGGTGTGACACCTCCTATTTTCCCCTACCTTCTTATTCTAGATCACTTAGGAATCACTCTTGGGCTTTGGATATCAAGGTTTATCCCAAAATTGAGAACTAAATTTTCAAAAATGTTTCAATAAAAATGTTGTCATTGTTCATGGGTCTTTTTCCATATTTTTGGCCCAACTTTGAAAAATCATAATCAATTCTAGAAAATTAGAAACTTAGTAATTCCAATTTCTAAATTTTTATTATTAAGTGAACTATAGGGGAAAAATACTCATTGGTTCTAATTCTTGCCCATTTGATACAGTTTATTCAAAAACCACACACTGTCCGAAATGGTTCATTCCAGTTTTCCAGATCTTACCTCAATCTTTGGAAAATCATCTCTCTCAAAATATACATCCAAATATCCCAAAATTTATATCATTTTAAATCTTATGATGTGTAGTTTCTAACTGGAAAATTTCAGCTCATTTGGAGCTCATTTGCTATTTTTAGTTACCACTTGAAATAGATTCATTTTTCAGGGCCTTTGGAACCCTTCAACTTTGAAAACCAATTTTCTCTTAAATTCACCAAAACCTCTTTTTGGTTCATGAACTTGCCTTTAGCATGCATGATTGGTGTCTTATCATCCTTTAGCCTTCCTAGCTCATTTTTCATGCATGCATGCATCATCCATATCCACATGTTTCCTCATATTGAGGGTTTAAGTTACAAATCTAGCAACTTCAAAGACAAGGTATCATTTTGCATATTTACACACAAAAGCAAGCAAGCATAAGCATCATCCTCAAGCATCAAGAACCTTTTCCTTACCCTTTCTTGTGCTTTCACCTACATGGTTAGTTGAATAATGAGATTTTGAAATCCCAATAGCAAAACTAGCTAAATAAAAGTATTGTGAATAAGCATGTAACAACTTTTAAACAAGTATATGAGCATATAACATGTGATATATTCAAACTACATTTTTATATGCATATGGACATAGCAATCAAGATCACATTTCATACCCATATCATTCACTTCATTCATCACAAAAATCATGCATCATTCACAACAAAGTTTCATAAAACATAAGTTTAGTTTAGTAGTCTTGCTACCTTTGCTAAGCTTCTCCTTTTTAACTTAAACTCCAAAGTTCTCTTGGATCCCTTCCAAGTGTGCTCTTGAGGGTCTTAAAATTCCTAAAAATCATGGCATAAGATCCATGTAAATACACAACCAACAAGTTGCCATAAAACTTGTAAAAACGCATAGAACTCCTTGTAGGTTTTTCAAGAGTCCTACAAGTTCAAGTCTTGGTTTTTATGGTTCCTTAAACTTCTAAAATCCATCTCTTGGCTTTACCCTACACAAAACATCATTTTGAAGCCATTGGAACCATCAAAATACTCAAAAACACATACTTTCTATTTTTTCTGTAGCCTGGACGAAAACAGCAAAAATAAGGAAAGGAAGGGTTTTTCAACTTTGCTAATGAAACCATGTGTTTCTTTTCTTCCAAAACCCCTTTTCTTAGCTTTGATCTACTCAAATCCACCTTCACTTAGGCCAAAAGAAATTTGGTCAGTACCTCCCCATAAACTTGAGCTTCCCAAAATTTTACAACAACAACTAACCAACAACAACCAACAAACTAGCTTTTACCCCTCAAGGAAGAACTTGCAACCATTACCACTTTTAAAACCTTCTCTTTTCCATTTTCAACTCTTGAAATCCTAGCCATCATCTTCTCAAAAAGAGAGGCTCATTCAAGGAACAACTCAAGAGAAAAGGTAGTAGAAGTTGCAAGACCCAAGAAAAGAGGGAGACTTGGTTGCTAGAAGACCTTACCTTATGTTACGGAAGCTTGGTGCTCTTCTTTCTTACTTGAAAATGGCTTCTTTTCTAGAGAGAAGGGAGAGAAAAATCTGACCTAAAGAGAGAGAGGGAGGGACGAAATTTGAGAGCAACATGGAGAGTTTTTGCTAATTAAAATGCTTCTTGAAATATTGTGTGGTTCAAATTGAAACTTGGTGACCAAGTCTTAAAATACTTGATGGAGATTGTGCCACTTGTCATTGGCCCATTGCTTACTGAAAAGTGACCTTTCAGACTCCCTTTTTTGTTTTGGTTGGACTGACTAGGCCTCTGTCTGTCCAGTTACTTGATCCGGTGGCATGCATTTCTGTAAAGTAACGTTTACCCGAGTAACTACCTTTTTACTTTTCCGGAGACTTTATCTCTCGTGTGGCACCATTCCCTAGGCCTCCTTGCCTAGGTGGCGTCATATCCTAGCTCATAGCATCTCCGAGTTTCCCTCGTAACTCATCAGGGTTCCTTGATTTGCGTGCAACACCGTAAAAAGGGCTTTTGACGGCCAATTTGACTTAAGGATATGGAAAAATTCTATATTTTTCCCTGATTATCAGGCTCTTTTCCATTCCTCAAAATTCTTCCCGGATTTTCCGTAATTAATTTTCTAAGAAAATACTTTTTTGGGCTTTTCGGGCACTGTTGTTCTCTGTACTCTGAAACTGCCCGCACCGAATACCGATAATAATTTTATTAATTACTTTTCTCAGTTCGGTCTCTGGCATTTGAGGACTCCTGTTACCTCAAATAATTATATCGCGGTCGTCCTTAACTCTGAAATCCTTTATTTACCACACTTATTTACGAAAATGCCACCACCTTTTCTACTTTTGCCATAATTTCCAAAATGCCATCACTTTTTCTACTCTTTCTTAATTCCAACCTTGCCCTTGGCTGACTTTGACATTTTTAGTCAACTTTGACTTTTTGTTGAATTTTGACCAAATTACTAAAATGTCCTTATTATTTGATGACATTTTATGCCCTAGGCCCTTTTTAATCAAAATGACCATTTTATCTTGTCATTTTGGCCAAATGTCCATTTTGCCCTTGGGTCATTCTTACTTAAAATCCTTAAGACTAAGGACTTAGTCAATTATGATCCTTCTTATCTAAAGGCATTTTCCTTATATCCATGGGCATTAAATCATTACATAAATACTGGCTTAGCCTTTATTTTCACTCACGGAATATACGGATATTACATTAGGCTTTCAAATGAGTTCGAGGAGGTGATGCACTATATGCACCAGTTCTCCCCTAAAGTTATATGATTGGATCAATAATCAAGGAGATGTAAATAAGTGGGCTATGAGAAATATTGCAGAGTCAATCAATGATTGGATGGTGAAGGAGAGGAAGTATAACATAGCACAATTAATTCATGAGCATTTGTGAGGAAGTAGTGAAGATTGATGCATCATATATGTTAATGACAAAGTGGAAGAATTGTGTAGGGCCAAATATAAAGGTAAAGGTGGGGGTAAGTGTGGCTATATCTGAGTGTATGTGGGGTGAAGTTTATAGGCATGGAACAATATGTGTGAATACATCACGTGGAGACCAGCGGGTTGATCTTGCATTACGTGAATGTAGTTGTGCTGCATGGCAGATGTTTGGAATTCCATGTATACATGCGTGTGTAGCTATTAAAGTTGTGCATGGCAATGTTTACAAATATGTTAATCCATATTATAGTATTTTAGCGCAGGAAAAGATTTATAGCTACAGCATGGTGCCGATTGTGACAATTGACATGCCTGACCTTAATGATTACACATTTTATAGCATGCATAACATGTCAATACAGACTTTATTGTAACTACCATCTATTTTGTGACCTCTTAGATGACCAAAATGGAGAAGACAAAAATCATAGTTCCAGAATTAAAAAGATCTACCATTGTACAAGATGCCATGAAGTTGGATACACATGGAGGATGTGTAAAAATCCTAACCCAAGTTGGTTATGTCCATATGAGATGACTTTGTTATATGTAAATAACCTTTCCCTTCAATCATTGTGTCTTTTTATGTTGTACATAGAGCTGAGAATGATTCACATATGCTAATTTGTAACTACTGAGATCAGATGTCAACATTTATGTAAATAACTTTTCCCTTTACCCATTGTAATTTTGGGTTTTTTGGTTAATATAAATGTCAACATTGATCATGTAAATTAATGCAACATTAGTGTAAATTAATGTAAATGCAAACTTTTTTTTATGATTATATTTGAGTTATTGCATAGGACAAAGTGCAAATTTGTATAAGCATTTCGAGAGGACATCTGGATATGTTGAAGGTCTCATTCGAATGTGAGAATTGAGACTTTCTAAACTGCACTTAATAAATACGATTTAGAAAGTTAACTTTCTAGACTGCCTTTAATAAGTACGATTAACTTTCTAGATTGCCTTCACCTTGAGAGGTCATTACAGTGGCTCAAAATGACCTCCATTCAAATGAGATATAGACCTTATTCAAATGAGATAGTGCAAACTTGTATCTTCATCTCAAGAGGTCATTTGGATACACTGAAGATGAAGCCTCTATTTGAATGAGACATATGACCCATTCGAATGTGAAAATTAAGATTTTCTAGATTGCACATAATAAATACAATTTAGAAAGTTAACTTTCTAAACACCATATAATATAAATGGTTTAGAATGTTAACATTCTAAACTGTACCATTGAAGTATGGTTTAGAAAGTTCATCTTCAACGTGTCCAAATGACCTCTCAAAAGTTAAATTTTAAAACTATACCATTGATATTTGTGTTAATGTTTTAACATGAGAGCTCACAAAAGTTAGTGCATGATGATTATCATTTTCCTAATGACTTGTTCTCTTAATAGACTTGTAGACAACCAAAGATATCCAATTTATGTGGCTTATATATGCTTAGACACATATATAATGTCTTCTCTTTAGGAATGACTGGGTTTACTCAAGAGGTACATATGTTCTTCATTAATTTTAAATATTCTCTTACATTCAATTTAGATAATTAGTTAATGATTTATATGATTTTGATATTTGAGATGTTTGAGCTTGATGAAACATTTCCTAAAGAGGATATTGACTACATACGTGAGTGATCGTGTCAATATTTTCCTCAAATTCTAGATCAAATCTTCCCTTTCTCAGGGCTCTTATTTTTCTCAACTCTTCCCGCCAAAGAAATCATCGTAAAGTTACAGGGGAATTAATGTTATTTCCTTTAAACTTGGCAAAGACATGTGAGAAACTATCATCACTCTAGGCTTTTTGAAATTTGAATCACCATTTTGGGATACATCATTTTCCAAGTACTTTATCCATCATTTTCCAAAATTAAAATACAATTTTAATAGTATTTAATTTCATAATATTCATCTTCATAAGTTATAATTCTTTAGTTCTTCAATCACTACAATCCTTGAGTCACAACTATTAAATGATTCAGCATAGAAAGATTAAACAAAAGAAGACCATGCACTAAGCTTTTATTGCATTCTCAGATATAAAACTCCATTCATAAAGTGAATTGAGTAAGCAGTGACAACAAATTGACTAGCGTTTCTTATGTTAATTTTCATTAACTAACTAGCAACTTCGACAGGATTCCAACAAGTCTAAAATAGATGGTTGTACCGATCTTTAAAATCCATTTTGTAACTTCAACTTACCACCAAGTCATATATACATATTCAAACTATAAATATGTTTTTACAAACACAGTATGTATCCATATTTAAACAAGTTCATCAAGTTTATTATACTTTTATTTATAAGGCAGGGTATAGGCAGGTTCATGGGTATAGGCAGGTTTGCCAAGCCGTGGGTATTTTGCTCTACCCTAGCTAACCCGGAGATCACAACCCTCTATTTATAAGGGACCCAGTATTCATCCTATCAATGAATATGGGCCAGCACATTGGGTCTCAGTACATATCCGTCTATGACACCTAATTGAGCTTACTTAGTTCATTAAGCCTAAGTAGATCACTTTATAAATTAGGTCGGCACAAGAAATAATGACACCACATATGAGTGTAATATGTGGCCTATTGTTGGATTATTCCAACAATCTCCCATTGAGGCACATATGTAACTTAAATGTCTAAAACCTTATACACACAAAAATGCCATTATTTATTCCCTAAACAATCCGGTCCATTGATTGCATCAATATAGAATCAAATAGAATCTTCATCGTATTAGTCATAACTAAATCCCAAGATAATCACATATATGTATACAATCAATGGCATAGATCAATCATGGATACACTACATGGAAAATTACGTGAATGTTATCTATACATGCTTATTTTCTAACTAATCTTCCTTAGTGAGATCAACTTTAACATAATCATGCAGAATCGTAACTTGAATCAACAAAACTTAAAAGAAAACTGTATAACTTTATTTTTGATTAGAATAAATGCATAAATACTCATAAAATCAAACACTAAATATATAATCCCACTAAACAAAAATATCCTTATCATAAAGTACACCCATTTGAGCTATGTTCTTGTGAATGACCTTGGCTGTCATTCCCTTTGTTAGGGGTCAGCAATCATGGAGTATGTGAGAATGTGTTCAATAGAAAACTGTCCATTCTACACCCTATTCTTAACTACTAGGTATTTAATGTCCATATATTTTGCTTTATACAAGCTATTATTGGTATTGGAATATAAGACTGCCACCATACTGTCATAATATAACTTCAATGGTCTTTCAATGCTTTCCACAATTTGTAGCCCAGAACAATGTTGCGCAGCCATATTCTATGGTTGGATGCTTCCCAAACTGCTACATACTTACTTTCCATAGGGGAGGAAGCCATAAGAGTCTGGTTTACACTTTTCCAAGAAATAGCTCCACCATCCAGCATGTAGACATAGCCTGATGTGGATTTCAAGGCATCTTGGCATCCATCATGGTCAGAATCAGGATATCTAATGATCTCAATTGATCTGATATAAGGTACTTGAGCATGTAATCCTTTGTACTTTTTAGATATCTCATAACCTATTTAGCTGCTTTCCAATGGTCTATGCCTAGGTTGCTTTTATATCTACCCAACATTCCAATAATGAACATAATATCTGGTCACGTACATGCTTAAACATATAAGACTCCAACAACTAAAGAGTAGGGAATCTTTTCCATTTCTATAATCTCAACTTTTGTCTGAAAGTACTGTTTAAGGCCTAATTTGTCTCTCTTAGCAATAGGGGTATCACTTGGTTTACAATGTTGCGTGTGAAACCTCTTAAGCACTTTATCAATACAACTCCTTTATGATAATCCATGAACACCTCAATTTTTGTCTCGGTGAAAATAGATTCCTAATACAAAGAAAACTTCACCAAGATCTTTTATTTCAAAAATTGTTTGATAGAAATTTCTTGATTTGTTGTAAGAAATCCGTATTATTGGTGGTAGGCAATATGTCATCGATATATAAAATCAAGAAATGAACTTACTCCCACTAACTTTACAATATACACAATAATCAATAGGATTTATCTCAAAACCAAACGAGATAATTACATGATGAAATTTGTGATACAATTTATGGGAAGCTTACTTGAGACCATAGATGGATTTCTTTAATTTGCAAACCACAAAGTTTGGTTCTCCTACATATAATTCTCTGGTTACTTCATATACATCGTCTCATCAATGTCACCATTGAGAAACATAGTCTTAACATCCATATGATGGAGCTCAAGATCAAAATGGGCCACTAGTGCCATAATTACTCTAAAAGAGTCTTTTGAAGAAACTGGAGATAAAGTCTCTTTACAGTCAATCCTTTCCTTTTGAGTAAACCCCTTTACAACAAGACATGTGATTGAGCTTTATTTATATAGTATCCTTGCTTGAATTTCCAAAGCATTTAATGCATTTTTGCCCAACCATGACCCTTCTTGAGCTTAATTTGGAAACTAGAGTTGTTGATTGTTATTAGCTTGATTTTGGGTGCATTTGCCATGAAAAATGACACATTTGCACTTAATTATAATCATGAGTGAGTGATCTTCAAATGTTTGCTATTTTATTTCAGGAACTCTAACTAATGACAAGTGGAGACATCTTTGGAACAGTTCACCGAGGCCAAAGATCAAGCCAGCGAGCAAGAACTCTCAGGAGAGGTTCTCCGTGATGAGACCTCAAGTTTTCCACGACGAATATCGTATAACAGCACTAGATTATGCTCCAAATGGAAAAAATACCTGACCCAACTTGTTAGATATAACCCAAAGCGGTTGAAATATTTCATTTAGGATAAAACTTAGAGAGGGGACAAAGAAGGAGACAGAGAAATCCATCCATACTCATCTCTTCATTTCTCTCTTAATTTCATTGCTTTCACAACCCCAACTTCACTTCATCTCATCCCCAAATTCCATCATGTACCTTCATCCATCCATTTGGAGTCCTAAACTACTTGATATGGGCAGTTGGGCATCTCTTTTCCTCTTGGTGATGATGATGGCTTGAGATCAAAGTGTCGAAAAGGGGAGTAATAATTTTAATATGTATTTATGTCATAGATTGCATAGTTTCTAAGTTAGGACTTGCGATTTGTACTTAAATACTTGGTCTCGGTTGAGCCAAACTTGGATTACTTGTGTATTGATTTTGCTTTGTGTTTGACTTAGTAGAGTGAAGTCTCATTTCTACTTATTCAATTAGATCTTTGTTTCTCTCTTTTATCTTTCTAGTTGTGCTTGATATTTGAGGCAATATTGCATTGAGTTGGATTTTTCACTTGGCAATTTCTTTATATACACTAAGTGTTTTTAAAGGGTTTCATGGAATGGAGTTCATTCCATGGAATTTCTGACCCAGTGAATTGTTGGGGTTTTCATTACGAAACTTAGTGCAAAATTATTGGTTTCCCTTATATTTTGTGAACTATGATAGCCTAAATCATTTCCAAGAGGAAAACCATTACTTAACACCTTTTACATTTCAATCCTGTTTTTATTGCATTCCAAAAACCAAAAAATCCCAAAAAGAAATTTGTTTTGTATTAGCCTCCATTATATGCACTTTTGAATCAAACATGGTTTTCAACTCCAAAGTAAACTTAATCACAAGCTAACTAACTAGTGGTGCATGAGGCTCCGTATAGAACGACCCTGGGGTTGCACCCTATAGTGCAATCCTTGGAAATCACAACTGTTTTGATCTGTTTCTGAGGTTTGACAATGACAAGTTTTTATATTATCATCTATGCCATGCAGATTAATAGGGCTTATATCTTTCCACTTTTCCATTTACATCCCTTGTGGTTTTAAATATCCATTTGCAACTAATGGGTTTTTCACCTTTCGGCAGAGGGATTAGTTCTCAAACCTTATTATCTTGCATGGACTTATAATCTTCATTAATCCACTTTGAGAGTTGGAGCTTTGCATTGCTTATTGGAAGTTGATTGGATCATCTTCCACTAAGCCATTTTATGCCTCATGTTCATGAAGGAAGATAAAGTAATCATCCAAAATTGCTTTTCTCATTTCTCTTGTGAATGGCCTTAGCATCATTTCTTGATGTTGTTAAGCTTCCACTTGAGGAACTTCAACCTGGGCAGTAGGATAGTTGACATCACTATGTAGAGGTTTTGGATTTACTTCTTCAATTATAACAAGTATAGGAATTCCTGTGTTTTAGAAGCAATTATAGAATTCGACTCAGTAATTGAGGTCAATTCTTCCTCGAAAGTGATGTTTCTTACTTTATTCTTCCGCTAAGCTTAACATCCTCAAAGAAATGAGTAGTTCCCATTTCAAAAATAGTCTTGAAAGTGGATCATAAAACTTATAACCCCTTGAGCATTCAGAATATCCAATAAAGTAACTGCTTACTATTTTGGAGTCTAGTTTCTTTTCTTGAGCCCTATAAGTTCTTGCTTCAACTGGACAACCCTAATATGAAAGTGTTTTAGACTAGGATTTTTGCCTGTCTAAGCTCATAAGGTGTTTTAGTAGTTGCTCTAGTTGGCACTCTGTTCAAAATGTGGGCTGCAGTCTTTAGTGCTTCTCCCCAAAGGGATTTTGGTAAGGTAGAATGACTCATCATACATCTTACAATGTCCTAAAGAGTTCTATTTCATCTCTCAATACTAGGCATGGTGTATTGAGGAATGATTCTTGATTCCTCTAGGAATTTAGCAATTGGCTATAGACGTTATTCACTTGAACTGTCATATATACCGTGATATTCGCCTCCACAATCAGATCTAACATATCTAATTCTTTTACTAAGTTGATTTTTAACTTCAGCTTTAAATGTTTTAAATATGTCTAGGGCTTGTGATTTCTCATGAATCAAATATAACTACCCATATCTGGAGTAATCATCTATGAAAGACATACAATATTGTTGACCATCCCATGAAGGTTTAGGAAATGGTCCATAAATATCCGTATGTATCAATTCTAATACTCCTTGACTTACATATATTACCTATATTTTTTGTTTTGGTTTACTTGGGCTTGATGCAATCAATATAGTTTTCAAAATCTGAAAATCAATATTGGTTATTATATTGTTGGACACAAGCTTTTCAATTTTATTTCTAGAAATGTGGCCTAAGCGCTTGTACCCCAATATTCCTAAATTTTGTGCATTGATTTTACATTTTATGCCTCATTTTGACACATGTAACACTTCATTATAGAAAGCTACCATATTTAACAAATATAAATTGTCATAAAATATAAGAGAATTGCTTCCAATAATAGTTGAATTTGTAGATAAAGTAATTTTACTTTTTCCAAATGAACAATAACACCAGGTTTGTCCAAAATAGAAACTGAAATCAAATTTCGTCTATAATACAGTACCACAAAAGTATATAACAAATCCAAATAAAAACCATTATCTAATAACAATCTAAAGTGATCAATAGCTTCCACCTCTATTGACTTGCCATCTCCCACGTAAATGCATCTCTCAACATCAGTTGGCTTTTGGTAGTTTAGGGAACCTTGCATAGAAACACTGATGAGAGTGGTAGCTCCAGAATCTATCCACCAAGTGTTTCTAAGTGCAGAAGTTTTAATTCATTAAGTTTTGCAGCTATATTTCCATAGTGTATTCTTTTATATTTCCTTACTCCTTATATTTCATAGAAATCAAGCGTTGCAAAAACGTGCTTATTTATGCCTTGTCGCTTTTTACAAAGCGCTTTTCAATTTCGGCAAGAAAATCCTTAGCATTGAGAATACTACTAGCAATATCAACTCTAAAGGCTTTCAGGATGCCACGTTTTATGATCATAAAACTCATGCGGTTTGATTACTCCCACTTATCAAAATATCTTCGTGTTTTAGAGGTAATTTCATTTGTAAGAGAAGGGGGAGGATCATTCCTTAATGCAAGGTTCAGATCCATGCATCCCAAAATTATCATAATGTTATCTTTCCAATCCTTAAAATTTGTAATATTTAAAATCGGAATGGATCTCAAATTT
>JANTPZ010130979.1:0-14454 GCA_025593235.1 Vachellia pachyceras
TGAGAAGCATTTTTCTTTTTACTGCTTTGCTTAGAACTCATTTTGCCTCAAACACAAAATATGGCTAACACCAAATATTTATGGGATCTAATGAACAAATATATGTGTTTCTTCCTCACACAATGATCCCACTGTGGGCTTTGTTGTTCTCTATTTATAATTAACTTAGAAGTGCGTGCAAATCAATGAACATTTTTTGTGAAAATATATCCAATGTTCTTCCAGGTTTCATCAAAATTTCCCCAAGAATTCATAAACTTAATTTCATCCTTAATTAATTAAATTAGTTTATTCACTATCGTCAAAGGTTAATGAAAAGTTAATGCAAATTAAAAATTTAGTAAATTGGCTAGCTGGGTCTTCTTTAGACCTAGATGTTAATAGTTTTGTATTTTAAATACTTATCCAATCTTACTAGATTTGGATGAATAGTTGGCCTAATTGTTTATTATAATTTTTGTTCGCAGCCTTTTGAAATAAAAAGAAGGGGAGAAAGAAAAAAAAAACGCCTCCAAAAAAACAAATTCCAATTTTGAATTTCCAAGTGACTTAATTATCGTGAAGTCTCTAAGGATTAGGCTGTGATTAAATTTTGAAGTTGTAACAACAAGTTAGGTAGTGACAATCAACTTGAAAAACATTTCATACTGAAATTGATAACAGCAACAACATTTTAACAAGTGATAACTTTAAATCAAATAATAACAATTAAGACGACAATGGTTAATTTTAATGAGAGAAATTATTTTTTTGGGTGATAATTTTATTGAGAGAAATTACGCAATTTAACAAAAAAACTTAATTGCATAAGAGTCTTTAAGAATTATAGGAATTACGTCATTTCTAGGAACTATTTTGATATTTATATATTTCAATTGTTCGCCTTGAAAATGAAAGTATGATGAGAACATGGAACGGTGAAACCAATAAGTGCATGCAAAAATGAACTTTTTTTGAAATTGTGTCCATATTTTCTTCAAAGTTTAATCAAAATTTTATAGAAGTTACTGTCACACAAAATCCAGGCTTATACAAGTATGCTCACATTCACATGGTCAAATGATTGTGAAATATTTCTGAAATGATCTTTATATTTCCATGGCCGCGTGGTACAGTATGGTTGTCTTAAATTTCGTAAGTACCGAATCATTAAAAAACATGTATATCTAAAAAGTGTGTCTGTTCCCTTGCTTGCGAACGTTTTACTATATATGCAGAAAATTAATTATTTATAATCATGAACTCAATTAGAAGTGTTTTATATGGAAGGGATCCTACATTATACTGTTTTTTTTTTGGTGAAAAATGTGTACAAATTTCTCATTAGTTTCATCAACATTTTCTCTGCAGGTTTAGTTAATAAGTTTGCATGTTCGGTTCAACGTATTGCGAAAGTAATTCCAAATTTCTTGAAAGATTTTCTAAAGAGTTCTCAAGATAAGACTTTTCACATGATCGAAAGGTTAATGAAATGTTAGTGGAATGACTTGGACATTTCATCTATCTCCATACATCCCAATTTTTATTTCGCAACCTCTTTTATGTGAGAAAATGCATGAGAAAGGTGAAGGATTTCGGACGTACCTGGAGATGCCGAATTAAGAATCTGCAGATACCCACGTGGAATTCGGATCACAATGGTGGATCCAAAAACAAGATACAGCAAAAGCACCGAAGTTAAGAGGAGAGGAGATGAGAGGATTCTCTTCAAGAGAAAGGGAAGGGAGAAGACTTGTTTTCTCTGTGTGTTATATCTACCGTCTATTGTGTCTTATTGAGAACGTGAGAGTTATCCTTTATTAATTAAAGGAATATAACTGCCCATCAGAAAACTATTCCCACGCAAATCTGATCTAATTTTCAAATTCACACTTTTGTCCCAAAACACATTTTAGGCCTAATACAACAAGGGTGGATTAGCCCATATTCCAACATCTCCCACTCACACTTGGTGGATTAGGAATTGTGGGCCTCATCTTCCTCTCTTATTCCTTTCATACTAGGTGCTTTACCGTGACCGCATGGGCATAACGTCTTTTTAGATGTCTGTACTAGAAATCCCTCTTACAGGACCAGCACAAGACAATCTTTCTTCGTGTAGTCTGAATTCATTTATTATGCCTCATATGTCCTAAATTTAACCAAAATATACTTTCACTTGATGAATCTAATCCCGCTCAAGTCAACATAAGACTTAGATTGTCTTTCTCATATGCGTGGTGTCCACACTTGTGAAATCTCAAAGTTGATATCATAAGGAACATGTCACAGACACCAGCATAGTTGTGTATTTATAAGGTAATCTTCCTTTCGCCCATATATCATTTTGATATATATCAACAGCTTTCCTAACATAGTACCTTATATCGCATTTATCATGATAGTAGGATGTACGTTAAGGTAACAGTCATTGAAGTATACCTCCATGATAATGTCAAAGTCAAAGGACATAAGTAGAAATATTAATTTCTTGGGACTCACACAGCAATGAAGTAGGGATCCATTCATTTGCTTCCCTTTTGCGGTTTTATAACACATGTGGTATGAATCACATGCTACAGTGTTTCTCTTGCATTATAAGAGCGTACGTCGGTTTTGAAACATTCTATTAACACCGTACAGACTTTTAGTCTAGATGTTCCCAACATCTAAACCCAAATTCTTCTATGTCTCATTCTCATATGACGTCAGTATTGAAGAATTTGTTGTCTGGTAACAGGCATCATGGAGCGGGTCCCCATGATTCGATCCATGTTTTATAGGTATATACATTGGATCTCATCCCGACATGCTACACAGTTGTTGAGGCGACGTGATTTATATTTCTTCTCTACCATATCAGCATTCCTGCTGCCTAACTGGTGAATACAAGTGTCTCATCTTTACATACTCCTCTTGAGTATCAAAGGCGGTAGCTCGTGTAAGAGAGCCTACCTCACCTGCCTGTATGACATACTAGACATTGTATACTTGTACGCAGACACATGAATTTAATCATAAATTCATTATACAGTGTCTGTGATTTTACATTTTACGCATACCAATGGCCCTTACATGTTTCTCAAACATTTCTTAGGCTATTGGTTCAGTCAGGGGATTTGCGACCATACTCTTGGTCGAAATGTGTTGTACATTTATCACTTCTGTGCTACATAATTTCTCACGAAATTATACTTAATATCAATGTGCTTTGTCTTGCTTTGATATTTGGGGTCTTTCGTGTAGGATATAGTTGCAGTGTTGTCACAATATATCAACACAGGATTTATACTCGCTTTTCAAATCCACGGTGTTCAATAAATCTCTTCAGCCATATAGGCTCCTACACTGCCACAGTGCAAGCCACAAAACCAGCTTCCATTGAATGCAGGGCTATGCACATCTGCTTCTTGCTACTCTAACTTATGGCGCAATTATTTAGCAAGAAGGTATAATCTAAAGTTGACCTTTGTTCAACTTCGTCTCCGCCTACATCAGTGTCGGAGAATCCAAGAAGCCGCAATTCGCTTCCTTCATAAGTTAGTGGATAATTTGTTGTGCCCTTTAAGTATCGCAGAACCTTTTCACAGCTTTCAATGCTGTTTGTTAGGATTTGACTGGAACCTACGTACCAGTCCATTTGCAAAATAAATATCTGATCTTGTACACATCATTGCATACATTAGACTTCCAACTGCACTAGCATAAGGAACTCTTTCCATTCTCTTCTTAGCTAATTCAGTCTTGGGATGCATTTCAAGATTCAAGCTAACTTCAGTAGCTACCGGGGTGTCTAAGGGATTGCAGTCACTCATGTTGAATCGCTCGAGAATTTTCTTAATGTAATTCTCTTATGAAAGAGATGGAAATCTCTTTTGAACGATCCCTTTGGATTTTAACTCCATGTATGTACTCTGCTTCTCCCATGTTTTTCATCTCAAAATTCAATGAGAGTCATTCTTTAACAGCTAAGATCAAATTTAGGCTATTTTCGGCCAGCAGTATGTCGTCTACATATAATGACAACATCACAAAGTTATCACCAAACCGCTTGACGTAGATGCAATGGTCTTCTTCAATCATCTTAAAATCATATGAGGTTATCGCCTTGTGAAACCTCAAATACCACTGTCTGGATGATTGTTTCAATCCATAAATGGACCTTCTGAGCTTACAAACTTTGCTCTCTGAACCTTTCCTTACGAAACCTATCGGTTGTTCCATATAGATTTCTTCATCCAGGTCTACGTTTAGAAACACAGTTTTCACATCCATTTGATGTAACTCCAGATCTAAAATGTTTACTATTACCAGAATTAGTCTTATTGAATTAAAGCATACAACAGGCGAGAAGGTGTCGTCGTAATCGATACCTTCCTGTTGTGTGTACCCCTTCGCTACAAGATGTGCCTTGTACTTGTCAACCGATACATCCGCTTTTCTTTTTATTTTGAGAACCCACTTGTTTCCAATGGCCTTTTGACCTTTTGGAAGATCAATGAGTTCCCATACCTGATTCTTTCTCGTTGAATCAATCTCTTCTTCCATTGCCTTACTTCATTCGTTCTTGGTAGGGCATGTCAAGGCTTCATGTACAGAACGTGGCTCATCATCTTCATCCGAGGTGACCATGAGTGCTTCCCCCTCTATTGGGAAGCGCTTCCTGGGTACATTTCCCCTATCACTCCTTCTTACAGAAACTCTTGTCTCTTTCGTTTCTTTTATCTCAGTCTCGGTAAAGACCTTTCTGAGTCTTCTGATCTCCTACTCAGATCGATATATTGAGATGACTGGGGATCATTAGATCGATCTGCACTACCTTGTTCGTCTCTCTTATAAAGAGATACTGTTCGATCTATTTCTTTTCTGCCAGGAAATTCACTTTCCAAAAATGCAATATCCCTTAATTCAATTTCAGTCACTGTTCCATCTTCGTTTTCCCCAATGAAAATGTATCCTTTGGATTCTTTTGAGTATCTTATAAAGATACATTTATTTTCTCTTGGACCCAATTTCCCATGCCTGTGGGAATCATCGTGAACGTATGCAGTCGACCCTCAGGGTCTTAAGATACTTAGATCGGGCTTGTGCTTCATCCACAATTTATAAGGTGTGGAACTGACTGCTTTTGAGGGTATACAATTAAGTATAAAGGCCGTTCTTAATAAACCATCGCCCCAATATGAAATAGGTAAGCTTGCTTGGGCCACCATCAACCTAACCATGTCTAGAAGAGTTTTATTTCTTCTTTCTGACACACCAATTTGTTGTAGGGTGCCAGGGATAACAGAGCTGTTTAAACTAATCGGATAAGTATTCACGACCTTGATCAGTACGTACCACTTTAATTCTACGTTCTACTTGATTTTCTACTTCATTCATATATTGTTTAAAACACTCCAGTACTTCAGACTTTTGTGAAATCAAATAGACGTGACCATATCATGAAAAGTCATCAGTAAAGGTAATGAAATACCAAGCTCCATGCCTTGCCCTCACACTCATGGGACCGCATATATCAGAGTGGACTAAGTCTAATGGATTTTCAGCTCTAGTTCCTGTACCAAAAGGTTTTCTAGTTGCTTTGCCAACTAAAAAATTTTTAACATAAGGCCATCTCCATGTTTGAAGTTCACCTAGCAAACCATCTTTTGCTAGTTTAATAATTTGATTCTAACTTATGTGCTATAGTCTAGCATGCCAGATATTTTTCAACAGTTATATTGGGGAACTAACGAAACAGTCATGCAAGTTGAAATCACCAATAACATCCATAACAAAGGACTTTCCTTAAAGGAAAGCTAAACCATAAAAGGTTTCGTCGCTAAGAATGTCAACACCTTTTGTCATGAAAGTTCACATCAAACCCATAATTCGGATGTCCGGTGTATGAAGTACATCATGTAAGATTATGGTCTTTTCACCACGTAGAGATAAGCTACAGGTGTCTATATCTTTGACCTTGATCTTTGTGTCATTGCCAATATAAAGCCATTTGCATTGATGCAGCAACCGACGATAATCCATAAAGGATCCCTGATCCTTCGTTACATGGTCTGTTGAGCCTGAGTCTTTCCACGGTCATTTTGCTCAGGGAAGTCCCTCGCGAAGTGACCCAACTTCTGGCAGGCATAGCATTTGACCTTATTCAGGTCATCTTTACTTTCGCCCCTTTTGAATTTAGGGACATCCTTCGTGCCTTTTCCATAAAATTTCTTACACTTCTTAAAATCGGGCTTGGCATTAGAAAGGCCTGCATCCTTGGTGTAATAGGCATGCCCAAAAGTTTTATATGCCTCCAGGCATTCATTCTCAAGCTCAAGGTGCTTCACACCATCATTAAAAGTGATGATGTCATCATTTTGGGTTAAGTTGAATTTCACATGTTCCCAACTAGGGAAAGTGATTTGATCATAGCCTACACTTACTGCTCATCAGTCATTGTAATTCCAATATCCTGAAGCTCTCTGATCATGTTTGACATGTTTCGAAGGTGCTTCTTCATGGACGTAATACCTAGAAGCTTATACGTGTTAAACTTGATTGTCAGCGTCCTAAGCTTAGTAGTTAAGTTCCACCAAACATATCTCTGAGAGCTGCCCACATGGCATATACAATTGGATGTTTTTCAAACTGACACATTAGGCCATTTAGCATTATTCTCAGCAGGGTAACTCTAGCAATACTGTTCTCATTTTTGCATACCTGGTATAACTCCAGGTTTCCCTTTTGCTGGGTTGAAGTCCCAGCTTCATGTTCCACCAAAATGGTGGTCAATGGCTCAAGGGCTTATGTTCCTCCAATATATACTGCACCTTACGATGTCAGATACCTCATTTGTCACCATTCAACTTATCCCCTTCATTCAACTTGGCAATTATGCTTTTTGTTGCCATTTTCTAGTATGAGGTGACATGGTATTTTATCAACAAATGTTTTCTCATATAGCTGAGTTTTTAGCGTTTATGTAGCACATCATAGTATAAAATGTCTTATACTTATACTATTCTTGACAAGAAGATAATTTGATCACTAGATTTGCGATCAAGAGAATACTTTTGTACCTCCCATCACACAAACACTAGTAACTACATTATTTTCTTTCAAGAATTTTATATAAGTACTTCTTGAATCGTCAACTTTTAGAAGTCTCGTTTTCTAAAAGCTCCCACTTATCAAAAGTGTTACAAAGTGACAAATCATGCGAATAACAA
Source organism: Vachellia pachyceras (assembly GCA_025593235.1). Taxonomy (NCBI): domain Eukaryota; kingdom Viridiplantae; phylum Streptophyta; class Magnoliopsida; order Fabales; family Fabaceae; genus Vachellia; species Vachellia pachyceras. The sequence goes on from JANTPZ010130979.1 coordinate 7,194, forward strand.
TAACGATTTCATAACAATTCACATAAACTAAACATGTCACATTTCAGAATGCATTTAGTCACAATCATACACCAAATCATGTTCTAAAACACATTACCAGAACATAGAGGCTAAACACATACATCTAAAGCACAATACTCTTTAGATATTTCCAATACAATTATTGACTATTTATTTCCTCAGTCTTTTAAAGTATTGGTTTTTTTTTGTTCAGCATAATCTCGTTGTTCTCTTTACTGCAACAACCCACATGGTTGATCATATGAATATGCCTGTAGCTCTAACTGTGGCATGATACTGCATCACGACATCCACATAGAATTCTGCAGTCTCACTAAAAGTTATGCCGTTAACATAGATAACAATATTCCAAATTGGATTTTTTTATTTATATATACTCGACTTCGGCCGTTCTCATTTTATTATATTCAGCTATTGTAGTAGCCATGGCGGGTGAAAGAGGGTGGTCAACCTTCTTATCACAATCTTAAGGTTTGAATTTCAATGAGAACGAGGACTCAGGACCCGAGTCGAAGTAAACCTCTTGAGGTTCTGCTGGGCCTTCCTCAAGATTTTTATTATGAACCTCTTTTGGATCCTCCTCATGGTCTTCCTCATGTTCCCCTTGAGGATCTTCCTCAAAATCCTCTTCAAAACGGCTCATCCTTAAAATCCTCTTCAAATTTCTTTTTTAAAAAAATTCAGGATACTCGTTATGAACATGTTCATCAACATATTCAATGTACATTGGTCCATAAGACAGTGTTTCAGTGCTATCTGAGGTTCTTGCTCCATAATTTTTTCAAAAGAAATGGATTTGTAATTAATACCTTGAAAAATTCTCAATAAATCCTCAACTAAGCACTATTTTCATCAAAACTGATCCTGAATTGGCTCCAAAAATAGGCAAATAGCATATCAACATGAAGCTCTTGAATTTTAAGATTTTTAGGAACAAACTGCATCTCATTTGGAGGTCCCACGTACCTGCACGTACCCCCAGAAGAAAGATACTAAAAAATGAAAAAAATGGACGAAGACCACTCTTGAGGGTGGTGCGTGTAATCCACGTTCTGCCTTCTCGGCCTCCATTGTGTACAAGCGCCGCCATGCACCGGACTATTCGGGTGGTGTGGTCCATGTGTCAAAATCACGTGCCACGTGGCCTTACATGCCACGTGGCCCTTTTTTAATTAATAATTATTTTTTAAAATTTAATTAATTTTTTTCTTTTTTTTTTACTAGGCCTCTCTAGCCTAGCTCCCTTTTTTTTGGATTTTTTGTTTATCGCTGATTGGGCCTCTCTGGCCCAATCTGCAAATTTTTTTAATAGTTTTGGGCCCTTCGTGGCCCAGAACAATTATTTGTTTGTTTCTGGAGGCAAAATGAAGCCGTTTCGGATCTTCTCAGCGGGTTAACCTACCCGACCCGTTTCACGTGTCCAACCCGGTTCGCTGCCTCTGTCTTTGTTGGTAATTTATTATTATTATTTTTTGTTCATCATCTCCTTCACTATTTTTTTGGCAGTCACTGTTCACCCGACGACTGATGCGTTTTTTGGTCATATCTTCATCGTCCGACGTTCGTTTTTCGCGTTCTTGGTGCCCATTTCTTCGTTTTGACGAGATCTACACAGTGGGAGCATTTTTGGAGCCAAATTTTTTCTCCTTTTTCTGGAAAATGCAACGGAACTTGTAAATTCATTTTTCCTCCGTAACTCCATCGTCCGGTATCCGTTTTATGCGTTCTTGGTCTCCACGTTCTCGTCTTGAAGAGATCTACACTATGGACATATTTTCTAACCCTAAAGACATCGTATTCCAAGAACCCAGATGTGGATCTCCATTTCATTTTTCATTTTCATCATTTCGGTTTAGAGGCATATGATTTTAGACCAAATATACACATAAATCACAAACATGCTTGAAATCTAAACCGAAAAACAAAACGGCATGCTATACAGGAAAGCAAGAAATATACATACACATACATCTCAATTAAACATGCTTGCGGAAATTCATGAACAGTGAGTAATTACCATAGAACATTTATGGTAAGCAAGACATCATAGTAATGGATATACTTCAATCATATACTCAAATTTTCATGATTAAACTAGTAATAGTTCATATCTGTGTGGAAGAGAAATGCCTCAGGAACCTAATAGCTCTGATACCACTGAAGGATTTCAGGCGTACCTGGAGATGCCGAATTACGAATCTGCAGATACCCACGTGGAATTCGGATCACAATGGTGGTCTAAACATAGGACACAACAAAAGCACCGAAGGCAAGAGGAGAGGAGATGAGAGGATTCTCTTCAAGAGAAAGGGAAAGGAGAAGACTTATTTTCTCTGTGCGTTATGTCTCCCGTCTATTGTGTGTTATTGAGAAAATGAGAGTTATCCTTTATTAATTAAAGGAATATAACTGCCCATCAGAAAACTGTTCCCACACAAATTTGATCGAATTTTCAAATTCACACTTTTGCCCTAAAACACATTTTAGGCCTAATCCAACAAGGGTGGATTAGCCCATATTCCAACAAAAGGTATAGCATGTAATGGTAGGAATGAAGTATACGTAGATATCTTAAGATTTTCTTGTACTTTGCTCGTGAATTTCAATGCTCAAAGTCTGAATCCCATAAAATATCTTATATCTTTTTTTTTTTTTGCATAACAAGGTAAGCAAAGCTTGATAGTTAGCTATTGCACAACAACAACAATTAGGGCTATTAGTTCATAGGCACAAATACAAATCAAAATTAAGAGGTTCCAAACAATAGTTAGGTGGTTCAAGTAAATATAGATACCCTGGAGTTGACCAATGACCCTTTTTGGCAATTTAATCAGCACAAACAAATGCTTCCCTGTACCAATGAATAATCTCAAAATCCTAGTTCATAAGCGATTGTATATCGTTGACGACCTGATTAAGTGGGCAAGAAAACCCACAGCCCCAAAAGAGAAGATGAATAGTATCAAGAGAATTTGAATAAATTTTGATATTAAGAACTCCTTTAGCTCAGCATAATGATAGGCCAGCTTGTATGGCATGCAACTTTACTTCTATAGATGGTGCAAAGCCATTACTCTTTTGTTATCCCCTTGCCAATTGCCATATTCATCTCTCAAGAGGCCTCCACTTGCTGCACGGTTATGTTGATTCACATAGCCATCTATATCAACACGCATATATCCAGCGATGATAGGCTCCACTTACAACTCACTCGTTCTGATACTTGGTATATTTTGTGTTTGTAGTGCCCATTTTCGACACCTTCCATCAGTTGGTAGATGCACTAAGTAGCTTTGCCACAGCCTTCTCCGTTTGATTCCAGTCAGCCACAACCTCCACTCGCTCTAGCCCAGCCATGGTTGATCACATCGACGCTGCTGCTGCTGCTGCTGCAGTAGAGACCGACAGGGAGCTTATCATTCTCATTTAGTTGTTACTCTTGGTTCTAATTCCTGAATGAATGATGTGCTGGACAGATTTAAACATTGTTCTATCGAATAAATGTGCTGAGATTATGATTGGATTTATTAGTACTAGTTTCAGAGATTATCTTCCTGTTTAAAAGTAGCTTCGTTTAGATTATTGTGGTTGATTGACTATTATGTCTGATTGTTGTGAATAACTCTTGAGCGATATTGATCAATAATGCTTTTGGAAGTAGCTGATGACTATACCTCTTATATTCATTCATAAATGATCAGCTTGTTTGATAGAATGTGTTTTGCATGAATACATATTAGTACACAATGATGATGACGAAGTAATAAACTCCCAGGAAGCTGCTTACATACAAATTCATTTTCCTATTCTAGTTTTGTTGCCTTTCAAATTAGCAAAAAGAAAATACATAAATAATAGTTAGGATAATGTTTTGATCCAGAATAAAATGACAAAACCATTTCCCTTAATCTTGTTGAATCAATTTGCTGACTAATTACCTAGAGATGCTTAAGTTCCTTAGAGAATCGACCTTGGGATTGAGTCACTAGCTACATAATCTTAAGTATTAAATTTGACCTCAAAACGACTAGAGATCACACACGCAACGGAAGAAACAAATTTTGAAATTTTTTCTAATCCCTCTTTTGTATCTATCAAATGTGTTTAGATAGAGTAGTTAGGACAGTACATTATTTTTGTAGTTCTCAAATCCTCCTTAATCTTTTCACGTTTCTTGGAAATGCAATCCCTAGGAGCCAATGTTTTAGATCGTCTCCCTCTACTGGTATCACATGAATAGTCCCCAACAATGGCAACGTGCTAGCACCTTTCATGTTTCACTTTCTTTCTAGGGTTTCTGTGGCTCACAATCCAAAATCCGTACCTTCATACCCTATATGATTCATGAGTCCTTTATTTATAGAACTCATGTGCGGTGTATTAAAAATTCAAGATTAATCTTTTATTAATGTTGAAAATACGTATTTGGATAAAGATATTCAAAATTAAGCATGAAATTTGAATTTGAAAATATATTCACTATTAATTTTTATTAATATTGAAATTTGAATTTCAAAAGATATCCAAGATTAATCTTTATTAATCTTGCAAATTAAATTTAAAAGGATATTCAAGATTAATCTTTATTAATCTTGATAATTCAAATTATGAAATTTGAATTCTAAAATATGGATATGAATTAATCTAATTTGATCAAATCATATCTATTAATCCAAATAATAAGCCAATCAATTTAATTCATCTTTATAAATTAAATCCGAAAATAAATGTTAGTTGTTTCATTTATAAAATAAATTAAATATCAAAACTAACTCATATATCTCGGTTAAGGATGATGCATGGATATGATGATCGTTAACATGATACAACCTGTCATGTAACTATTTCACATCTATTTTGTCACATGATATCTCGGTTAATGATAATGCATGGATAAAATCATCATACTATTCCTGACCATTAATTTCTCAATCATTGGGTAGTCTGATCTTAGAAACGAAAACTCATTTTCATTCATATGGCCATACATTTCTCAGAAACGAAAACTCATTTTCATTACAGTATGGCCATACATTTCTCAGACTAACTCATCGATGGGGCCTAGTAATATCTCTCAACTAATACGAGGGACAAATCCCATCTTGATCATTCTCATTCCTCTGCATAAAATATCCCTAAACTAGATCATAGCCTTTATAATCACCTGGTCAAAGGTGACTTTTGACTAGTCAAAACTTAGCGACTTTCATGTAGGAATCCATGATGATATCAAGTTAAAGGGCGTGGTGACGTTATTACATATGAGACAAGCTTATGACTTGATCCATGTAGCTTTCTCACAGTGGATCAGTCTAGCACCTTGTACTTTTACAAAGTCATACTGGCTTACTTCATCTTTGCTATGCATAGATAACCAATCAGAGACATTTAAGACAATCTTTATAATTTGCCTGAGGATGCAATTATCAAAATAAACATGAAAAAATTATGATAATTAAATGGAGAAAATAAATTAAAATAAACAATATCTAAGGTACAATAATTGGCAACTATGGCACAATTTCCAACATTTGTTCCACCACCAAAAAGAGTAGAGAGATCTTTGTATATCGATTCATAATGCCATTACTTTTTTCACTTCTCCTATTTGGGCTTTTGCTCTTCATTCTAATATCTCTCATCCCCACTCCTTACTACTTTATTCTCACCAATTTTTTCCTCACTTTCTAAGATGATGAAGGAAAAGAAGAGAAGATTTTGATGGCAGAAAAGGAAGAGAACATAAATATGAAAGAAAGCTTCCTTCGTAGCTTTGTGGGATGAAGGCGCGTTTTTTATAAAATAAAAATAATATTATTTTTTATTTTTAAAAACTAAGTGATATGAAGGTAATTTAACCCAATATCTAAATCCCTAATTGAGTTAGAGAATTTGATTAATGATTTGGTAAATTCAGCGGCCCAAATTCGAATTTGAGTAGTTCAAGTATTTTTTATAGGAATTTTCCCTATAAATTTTCCTGGCAATTATTGAAAATAAATGAAATGTTAAAAGTAATAAATCATGTATGACTGTATCCCATAGAAAATTCTAAATAATAATTTTATATATTAATTAAAAAACTTAAATTATGAATAATCCTTAATCCAATACACACCATATAAAATTAAAAAGAGCCATAACTCCGTGAATCACCAGTGTCGACTAGGGAATCGAATGAAATGGAATTGAAGGGCATTAACTAACGAAATGGAGTCGAATGGAATGTAGCTAAAGGTTCAAGAAATTTAATCTTGATTTAAATGAACATAATTCTCTAACGTGATCTTAAACAAGTCTGTGATTGGTTTGAATGTTTGGCGGCCATTATTTCCGTTGTCAGTCCCACAACTTATTATAAAATTCATATTTATAGTTTAATAATATTTTTGTCATTTAAAATATCTTTTCTTTACGAGTTGTTTTTAACAATATATGGACACTAACATTATCAAGTACTTTTTTGAGTAGCCTTTCCTTTTGCCTTTCTATCATCTTCACTGTGAAAAATATTATATCTTAATTTCATCAAACAGTTTTATTTTATTTCGAAGAAAATATGGCAATCATGGATAAACAGCCAATTAGTTAATTAATTAACATAGATAATATAACTTAGTAAAAGATTATGCTATTTATGTTGTCGAAATATGCTATTTACTCCCTTTACTCTTCAAAGATATGTTTTGATAAAAAAATTGAATCAAAAAGTGTATTTTATATCAAAGATATGAGGAAGCAAATTTCATAAATGGTGTTTATGGACATCACCTTTAAAATTTATTTTATTGACATGGATGTCTGTCCACATTAAATTAAGAGTGGGTTTTGATAACTGTGAAAGAATTTTCATGTTGTTGCTTCCTATTTTTCATGTTCATTATCATCATTTTATATCAAGAAGGAATGAGAAAATTCAAAGTGAAGAAGTATCATACAATTATCAAAAATATGAAATGGTTGAAACGTTTCACTTTCATCTTACTTTTGAGTTTCCTTGTTCATTTCCATTTATATCAAGAAGGGATGAGGAAATTCAAAGTGTAGAATGGATTTCTTTACTCTAATTCAATAGTCGATGTAAAGGAGATCTTTTAATGATGAACAATTTTTATGCTCTGGTAATATTGAAAATGAAGAAGTATAATAAAATTACCTGACATATGAATGACTTAAACCAATTTACTTTTGACCAATTTATATATCTAAAAAGTGTGTCTATTCCCTTGCTTGCGAACGT
>JANTPZ010130985.1:0-20790 GCA_025593235.1 Vachellia pachyceras
GTGTTACGTCATTGCGACCGGTAAGTAGAGATCTATCTTTTGGGCATCTGTAAATTTTGCTGATATTTTGGTCAACTGGTTGACTTTTTGACTTTGACTTTTCTTCTGTCAAATGACCAAAATGCCCTTCAACTTTCTCATAATTACCATTTTACCCTTACTTTCTCTACTTTTTCTAAAATTACTGTTTTGCCCTTGCTTTTAATACTGAAAGACCTTTATGTCCTTGGTCTTTTATTAAATGACATATGGGTCCCTTTCCTGAAGGTTTTCCCATCCTCATATCACTATGGGCAATTTTTCTTAACTCTGGAATTCCTACAGAACTCCGTGTACTAAGCCAGGTCTATCTTTACGACTTCCGGCCTATAGTCTTTCTTTCTATACTATTTACCTCTGATTTCTCTTTTCATTTTCTAGCTATCGGATTAGCATTTAATTTAGCTAGCATCAAAACTTATGGATATTACATAATGCGACTAGGTATATCAGTTACGTTGGCTCCTAGTTCAGAATAAGCCAAGCATCTTGGAAAAGGAGTGGGATAATGTGTTAATTGTGTGAAGAACAATATTTGGGACACAATCTGGGTATAAAAACTCTTATTAGTTTTGCATGTTTTTATTAGTTACCATTTTGTTACTAACTATTTGAATGGTAAACATTGTAGCTCACGTACATTGTTCCTGACAATGCAACATTGGGGCACAAGACATTATCCTATTGTTGCACACGTTGGAGGGTGTTCAAGACATATCTTGCTCATATCTATGTGTATGTTGAGGTGAAAGATGGTGAACCTTACCCTACTCCTTGCAGCAAGTATCAATTTATTGATGAGGACACTTGGGAAGAATTCTATAGAATTCGGACTGCACCATAAGCTTTGGTCAGTTGATTTATTCTAAGTTTTATTTTATATTTTTTATTAGTAATCAATAATTATCTTTGAATTTTAATTATTTGATAAACTTGAATACAACAAAAAAGGGCTAAATTCATGGAGATTGTTTGCAAGAATGAGTGCCCCATAATGTCTCATGGGGGGTTTGCGAAAGCTGAGAAAGACATGCTGGCGGCCAAGAGGACGTTGGAAGAAGAAGCTCAATCCGATACTTCTACCATTGTTATTCCTTCATCTCTGATATGTCATGATTATATATGGAAGTAAGCTCACTAAGAAAATAAGTGGGCAATATACAATCAAACATGCTCGCAACATTACTGAACATATTGTAAGTATGCAAATTCTTTACTTTACTAACATGACTATATTAATTCTTATTCCATGATCTATATGTCACAAGACATAATTAAACAACAAGAAGCTACTGGGACCTTCAAACTCGATAGGTGGAATGATGTTTTGAATGCTATTGTGGGAAACCAGATTATCCTGGGGAGTAAGGGGAGTTGGACACGGGTTGGGCATAAGAGACTACTTTGGACAACCAACTTCTTTCTATCCTTCAAGTATAGTGCCAAGGGAGGATATGAATGCTTTATTGGCTGTTATGAAGGAAGAGGCAATGGAAGAGGTAGAAGCAGCGTTAGAAGCCAAATTGAAAGCTTGAATTAACAAGATGAAAGATGAAATGATGTCTTTGATGAGCTCCAAATAGGAGACAAGTGTTCCCAAGACGATGCCAACAGCTCTTTAAAGCACTAAAGAGAGTTATTCTACTATTGGCTGTGCATCAGAGGTTCACCGTATTCTAAGTGGTGAACCTTGTAAGCTATATGTTGAAGATCGTTCAAGGCAGTTAGTAGCATGTGGCAACATTCATAACATGGGGCCAACCATCCACCTCACACAACTACAAGATGATCAAGTGAGAGTTGTAGTTGAAGAGGTGATTATTGCAAATGCCCCTGTCCCAATCCTCACGGATGAAGTGAACACGGTGGGTAATGCTGTAAAGGCATTCATGTTGTTAGGAATGGGTGCTATTGATGGGGCCAAAGAGACTTGTTCACATGGTTCGAGCTGAGGCTACCCTTGTCACAGATCCAATTCCAACTTCATTCAATAAACCGGTTTTACCCCTTTAATTACAGCCCCATCCTCAATCCCAATTAACTGAGTAACACCTTACTTTATCTCATTAGCTTTATTAAAGACTATTATTGAACCACTTTGGAGCTTCACACAACTTGAAATGACTAAAGAATTGAAATTTCAAAACTTTTCTCGAGTTACTATTCATTTGATCAAAAATTTAAGTTTTCTTGCCCAATTTTAAAAATTCATAACTAATTCTAGAAAAATAAAATTGAGTGATTCCAATTTTTAAATGAAGCTTATAATATTCCCTATAGGGGAAAAATTTTCATTTATCCAAAAATGTGCCCAATAAATACAGTTTATTGCGTGAAGTTGCATTGTTCATATGATCATTTTCAATTTTCCAGGTTTTTCTCTTAATGTTGGAAAGTCATAACTTCTTGTGTAGATGTCCAAATTCAATGATCTTGGACCCATTTTATACCTCACCATATGAACTATTTTTTTAAAAAAAATCTTTTACTTAATTGGACTTAGTTTACTATTTTTCCCTACAGCTCAAATTAGTGGACTTTTTAAAGGTGTTGGACCCCTTTTCAAAACTTACCAATTCAAAAATAGCTTAGAAATGCAAAAATGAGAAGCGTAGTAGGGTAAAATGGTCATTCAAGTGGCACCCTCTAAGGTTTTGTTTGGTTGGGGGGAGGGAAGCCAAATTTTGGTATGAAAAATTGGAGGGGAGGGAAGCCAAATTTTGGCTCCCCAATCCCTCCCTTCCCCTTATTTTGCATCTCTCCAAAATGGGGTTTTTTTGGAGGGATGCAAAATATCATGACTAATAAGCCCTCAATACTCTTTGTCCAACTTCTCACACTTCATTTTTCCAGTCTTCATATCTACTTCACTGTGCATGAATAGAAGGAGCGATGTGATAGAGAATAAGTTTTTCTAGTCTCCACTTTTCCAGTATTTCCTGAGAATAAGTTTTACTTTATTTGGAATACTTGGAAGCATCGATGTGGGCAGAGAATGAAGGAAAGAAATTATTTAAATCATTGTTTAATTATTTAAGTAAATTATATGAGTGAAATACCTTAATAATTGTTTTAATAATTAAATAGAAGGAGAGATTAATTTTTATGAGTAAAAACTAATTTAAATAAATTGTATAAGTAAATAAATATAAAACAACATATAAAGGTAAAATTATAAATTGGTCATTAACTTCCCTCCCTTCCCCTTCTGAACCAAACAAAAGATCATTAAAAATCATTCCCCTTCCTTCCCCTCTAACTAAACTAAACAAGGTAACCTTATACCCTTCCATCCCTTACCTTTCCCTCCTAGCCATTCCCTCCCTTTCCCCTCCAACCAAACTGGCGTGCCCTATCTTGCAAATCGCAAAACAGTGTCGTTGGTCAACCTTGAAAATTGTCAAGAATTAAATTTATAATCTCCAAGGGTTGTATAGTTGCAACCCAGGGTCGTTCTCACCGGAAGCAAGTCGCGCGCCAAAAGTTTTTAGCTTATGTTTGTGTTTGTTATACAAAAATGCAAAGGTGGTTTTGGTTTGATTTAAACTATCCTACTAAAATAAATCGGGAAACTAAAACTTGTTTTTGGTATTTTTGAAATCAAGGAAGACAAATTAGGCAAAACTGAATAAAGATGTAAGTGTTATGGAAATATCCTCTTGAAAATGGATTCAGCCATCACAGTTTGCAAAAGATTAGGTAGAGTAATTGCTTTTCGCACTAAGTTTTCGAAATCATAAACCCTAACAATTTGAATGGGTCCGGAGATGCACATAGTGACCTCCTTCTATATCCCCACCACGACTTGTTAGGTCACGAATAACATGGAATGAACTCCGCCCCATGAAATCCTTGAAGAGCACTTAGTGTGTGTACGGAAATCGCAATGTGACAAAATCAACTCCATGCATGTTGACTCTAAAACCAAGCACAACTAGGATGATAAGAGAAATCAACAAGTCTTCATTGAATAAACCAAATGAACTCCATTTAGCTTTGTCAATCACAAAACAACTCAATACACAATAATCCAAGTTTGGCCCAACCGAGACTAAGTATTTACATACAAATCACATAGTCCAACTCGGATCCTAAGTAATCTATAATGTAAATACAGATTGAAAGCAAATACTCCCCTTTCGGCACTTCGAACTCCGGCTTACTCCATCTTTAAGAGGTTGGAGATGCTCAGCTCCTCATGAAAGGTGGAATCAAGCTCCAAATAGATGGATGAAGCATTGTAGATGGATTGATGGTGGAAGAATGGATGATGATAGGGTTGAGAGTGTATAGATGAGAGAAAATGGATTGTGTGAGTGTTTTGCCTCTCCTCTGCCTCCTCCTCTCTTCCTCCTTTCGACATTTACCCTAAATGGGGTATTAAAACCATCCTGGGTCGGGTCTTGAAGGTTGGATTGGGTTATTTCCATATGGAGTAAAAATCAGATGCTGATACGCGATTTTCGCCGAGACCAACTATGGATTTAGCCGCGGCGAAACTCTCCCGAGAGTTCACCGTCTGTTGCTTGAACTTTGGCCGCGGCGAACTTATTTTACGCCGTGGCGAAAACATCCAGAGTTGCTGTCTTTGCCCTTCTTGCATGGAATTCCTAAAATGAAATAACAACTTTGGCAGTATCATTTGCTCATGAAGGAATTTAGGCACAAATATATCGTTATTCATGGCATATGACCCCAAAATTACATTAATCCAATTCAACAACTCCTAATCACCATTTAAGCACAAAAAGGTCATGAATGGGCCAAAATTGACTCTATGACTCTGGAAATTCAAGAGAAAAACTAACATAATTAAAGCTCAATCACAAATATAGTATAAAAGATCTCGACTCCCTCTCCTTTCCTCATTTCTTCTCCTTCATCCCAAACAGAATGGAGAGAGCGAGAGAAGGAGCAGAGTGCAACGCTGTGATTCTTATGGCTTGTTTGGTAAGGGAGAAGGGGATGAGAGGGGATAAAAATGAGCCCCTCCCCTTGTTTGGTTTAAAATTTTGGAGGGGAGGGGATAAAAAATTAGCCCTCATCCCTTTCCCTCCCCTTATTTTGGTTCCTTCCAAATTGGGTTTTTCTGGAGGGGAGCCAAAAATTGGGACTAATTTACCCCCACCAAATTTCTTATGATCCCATCATACCTATGCTTGTTAAAAATACTTCTCACGTCTCACCACTCTACTTCCTCCTCCTCACTGCTCTCCAATCTCCAGAAGCACAAAAGTTAGGCCGGTCAACGGTTCTCTGCTCTCCAGACTTGTCGCCATGGTTACCAACACTTCTCTCCTAGTAAGCTTCCTTCATCTTCATCGGATGTCATTTTTTTCTTCTCTGCATTTCCTATTAAACCATCGATGGCGAAGATGTTGTGTGACGGTGATGAAGTGTACATGAATGATTGATAAAATGCCCCTCCCTACCTTGACTCCTTTTTGCCATCTCTCTCCCCTTTATCTGATTCACTATTGTGCTTATCCAAAGAACCTCATCTGGCTTCATACGGAAAGAACGTTAAAAGCTAAATTTCTTCTATTTCTCTCTTTTTTCTTTCTGGTATGTTTATTTCTTCAAATTTTTGTATTTGTTTGTCTCTGATTCTTTCCAACATTCATATTTTCTGAGCTTGATATTCAATGACATAACAACATTCATATTTTCTGGGCTTAATATTCAATGACAGAACAACATTCATATATTCTAGGCTTGAAATGACAGAACAACATTCACATGATTGTTCTCATTTGCTATCTTCACTTGTTTTGGCTATCTTCCGATCTTGGCATTCATATTTTTTCTATTTTTTAAATAGCATTCATATCTTCACGTGATTCATATTTTCTGGGCTTGAAATGACATAACAAAGCACCAAGCCGTTGTGTAAACAAAACTTTTTAACTCTATACTTAACAAAATCATATGATACTTAACTTTGTTCTTAACAAAACAACAATTCATCATGTAAACAAAGCCTATTCTTAACTGCACAAAATGGGAATTTATTTAACTATGTTCAAGCCTATTCTATACATTTGTTACATTTGTATTTTGGCTCATTTATTGATTTATTGATTTGCATTTTTCACTTACTTTGTTAGATAGACTTGGAATATCAATACTTTCTTCGGGTGTATCGGTGGCTTGAATTGCGTCAATGAGAAATAGCTTTGCTTATGTGTGTTTTGTCATATGTATATGCCAATGGGATTTATCCTAAAAAAAATAAGTTATAGTTTGAGTGGCAAAAGAGAGAGGGTGCGTGAAGAAATAATGAATAAAATAAATGGTTGTCCATCTAGTCAAAATATCATTAGGATGACTCCTAGAGCATTCTTAGATTTGTGTGGAATGTTAGAAAGAGAGGGTGGTCTAAAACCCACACGTTGGTCAAGTGTTGAATAACAAGTTGCAAAAACTCTCTATATATTAACACATAGTGTTAAAAATTTTGAAGTTAATTTTTGGTTTAGGTGTTCTGTTGAGACAATTAGTCGTCATCTTTATAAGTTTTGGTGGCTATCATTGAGTTGGAAGAAAAATTTGTTATGCAACCTGATGGGTCTACAATTCCTCTTGAAATTCAAAATGAGAGCAAGTTTTTCCCATATTTTAAAGATTGTGTTGGTGCTATAGATGGAACACATACATGTCAAGGTGTCTTCTATAGATGCTCCTCAATACCATGGTAGGAAAGAATTCCCAACATAAAATGTGTTAGCAGCATATACGTTTAATCTAAAGTTCACTTACGTGCTCCTGGGGTGGAAAGGCACTGCATCAGACTCGCGGATTATTAAAAATGCATTAAGAAGGGAAAATAGGCTTAAAATTCCCGAAGGTAAATATTTCACTAATTTTGATGAAGTTTACATTAATTAGGGATTTAAAACCCATTGTAGTAATTATATTCATGTATGATAGGTAAATATTACCTTGTGGATGTTGGATTTATGTTAACAAGAGGACTTATAACACCTTATCGAGGAGTCCGCTACCATTTGAAAGAATATTCAAGAACAAATCCACCCCTAAACTATAAGGAGTTATTTAACCTTTGACATGTAAAGTTGTGTAATGCAATTAAATGGTCTTTTGGTGTTTTGAAGAATAGATTTGCAATTTTAGCCAATGCAACTGAAACTACATATGGAATAAAAGTGCAAAAAATGACAATATATGCATGCATCATTCTTCATAACTTCCTCATGAGTGCTAACCCTGATGAAGATCTTTTAAGAGAAGTTGATATGGAACTCCGTCAACAAGATGAATCATATGATACTAATCATGCTCCATGCATTGATAATAATGAGTCTTCTCGAGGTGAAGTTATTAGAGAACATATAGCGACTCAGATGTGGATAGATTACCAGAATAATGAGGCTACTATTGAGGATGATCCTACTGTTTGATTTTAATCATGCTCCAAGCAGTTTATTTGATTTAAGAAATGGTATCTGTTATATTATTTGTTCTTATTGTATCATTGTCCTTGCTTGTTTGTATTGTACCAGAACATGTATTTGATTTAGCCTTTGCATTTGAATATATATCATTGTCCTTACTATAAGAAATGACGTAGCTATTTGAGTTTATGTTAAACAAATCATTTAGACTTTGCACTTGAATTTCTATCATTGAATTGTATAATTTGCAGTTATTTTAAATTGTATTATGTGATAGGATGGCACCAAATAGTAGAAAGGAGGCAATGAACTGGATAAGAATCATGGATGATGCCCTTATTGATACTTTCATGACTGAATATAATGAGGGCCGCAAAGTTAATGGCACATTTACAACTTTAGATATGAGAACATAGTTAAATATTTGAGTGCTTTATTTGGTAAGCAAATTGATAAAGATAAGGTGAAGAACCAGTGGAAGACTTTGAAAAGAAACTTCTTTGATACATGTTTTTAAAAATCTAAGTGGGTTTGCTTGGAACCCAACAACTCAATTGTGGGATGCTGAGACAAAAGTTAATTTGGGATGCATTGATTGAGGTATTACTTGCCATTTTTACTTGACTGTCATTTATTTTTAAATTGTCATTGCTCAGCCTAAAGCAAATTGGTAAATGATAATATGTCATTGCTTTTATTTTTGCTAATGATAATCTGCCATTGCTAAACCTATTTAATCTGCTAGTGCTTAGCCTGAAGTGCTTACTTTACTGATGCTTACAATGAATATATCAAAGTGCTCCCCCTCAGTTTTGCATGTCTCTTGTTTATTTAGTTGCATTTCCCTTGTTTGTGACTTGATAGAGTTTGGTTTGGTAATTAACTCCTATCCGTTCAGATAGGTTCATATCTAAAGCTTGACTTTATAGGTGAAATGACTTAGATGACTCTTTATTTCAAAATTTGATTTCTCCTTCCAACAAGCAAGATCAGTTTTCTGGCTTGGTTCCTTCTACTGTTAATAATTTTCCAACAAGCATTTCCCTTGGTTCCTTCTACTGTTAATCATTTTCTGGTTTGCCTTGTTTCATGTTTTCCCCTGGTACAATGATAATATGAGATGCATTGATAATATTTGATGGTGCTTATGTTAGGCTGAATTGTTATCAAAGTGTTTACCATAATTTTTTGGCTTGCTTGCTTTATTGATGCTTACTGTTATCATAATAATTTTCTAGTTTTCCTTATTTCATGTTTTCCCCTTGTACAATGATAATATGAGATGCATTGATAATATTTGATGGTTCTTAGGTTAGTGCTGAATTGTTATCAAAATGCTTACAATAATTTTCTGGCTTGCTTGCTTTACTGATGCTTACGTTAGTGTTGAATTGGTTTTATTGCATTATCTTCTTAGGCTAAACCTAAAGCAGCTGTATGGAGAAGTACTCCTTTCCCAAATTTTGAGAAGATAATGATATTATATAGAGTGGACAAAGCTAATGGAAATGAAGAGGAAATAATACGGAAGTGGAGGAAGAGGCATCACCCTTCAACAGAGGTTAAGACTATTAATGATATTGATAATCATGGTGGATACTCATTACATAACGCTGACATGTTTGTTGAAGATAACTCTCCTGAAGAAGATCATTCACCTCATGCTATACTTGCAGCAAGAAGACAAAGAGAGTACCTACAGACCATGAAAATGACTTAAAGGAACTGTCTGGGGTAATTTATGCAATGGTTGCATCACTTGATAGAGGCACTGAAGCAATTATCCAAGGAAATTTGGTTTTACAAAGTGCTTCCAATAGCAAGAGAGAAGTGCCATAATTATCTAGTAAAGAACTTTGCAAAGTACTTGAAGAATGTGGGTTTCATGTTGATAAAATACCACCTATTTATTGCTTTCTTATGGGAGATGATGAAAAGCTTAGGACTGCAGTTCAATCTCCAGCCCCTATAAGTAAGCAAGTGATAATGCATATGTTTCATGATTCTCGATAGGTGGTCTCTTGACCACTTCTTATGGTCTCTTTTAATTATTTGGCAAACTTTTAAATATTTCAGCATATGCTAAAAAATATGGCTTGTGAGCATAATTGTAACTTTTTGTATGTATGTTATGGGACAAGAGTTTGAGCGATATTGTAACTTTTTGTATGTATGTTATGGATAACTTGGTGGTATTTGAACATTTGACCCAAGAGTTTGATAGAACAATGATGATTAATGTTTTGATTTTTAGAACTTCGACTTGCATGCCCCTGGAAGGTGATATAGATTCTTGTATTGTTTGCAAGTCCAGTGTGTGTGTGTGCCTGCATAATCACATCCATATCTGAGATAAGTTTCATTTTTGTTCTCAGCAGCCATAAAAAATGCAACCAGCATACAGCAGTTTATAGGGCTTAACCTAGAGATTCGTGTAAGAATCCAATTTGATAAATTAACACTATCATAACTGTAATTCAAGCCACATTGACTATAATTCTATTTTTTAATTATTTAAATAAATTATATTAAAGAAGTACCTTAATAATTATTTTAATTAATTAAATAGAAGAAGTGATCAATTCATGAGTAAAAACTAATTTAAATAAATTGTATAAGTAAACAATTTAAATCAACGTATAAAAGTAAAATGGTAAATTGGTTATTAATTTCCCTCCCTTCCCCTCCCGAACCAAATAAAATATCATTAAAAATCATTCACCTTCCTTCCCCTCTAATTAAACCAAACAAGGTAATTTTATACCGTTCCATCTGTTACCATCCCTTCCATTCCCTTTCCTTCCATCAAACCAAACATAGGGTTACTAGAGGAAGATGCCATCAGCTCATGCAAGCAAGGGTTTGTGTTAGGTAAGTCTCCTCAACCTTCCTCCACTCTCAGATCTCTTCATCTCTGTCACTGTGAATTTACAGGGAGTGATCAACATTGAGAAATCAGAGGTGAAATGAGAAACTCACTGATTAATCTGGTTTTAAACTTGATATTTGATTGTCTATAAGCAAAATCGGGCCATGCATCATGATTTCCTTCATTACTAAGGTCCGTGGGTATGAGTGTACTATTCACATTAACAATGCTCTCCCTTATGTGATTTCTAACTATAAAATAATGAAAGATTTCTAGGATTGATGTTAAATGTGGGTGTCTAGGAGTGACTAGGAGTAATGAATGATCTTGTATGCTGGTCTAAACTCCTGGGCTTGGTAAGCCAAAATAGAGACCCTTGGGTTTTCTGGAATCTAAGGCCAAAATATATAAGTTAATTCATTTAAAAAGTTCATGGAAGGGGGTATTTGAAAATATGTTTGGATTAAATAATATTATTTTTCAGAGTTGTAAAAACATGATCAAAATAGAGCCTTCGGTGCATAAGAAATTGATTCTAGTTTCTGGAAAATTCTTTCATTCCAATTGGTGTTACTATGTCTATGAAGTGTGTTTTTTGTATTTACATTTGTCTGGGAGTTCAGTTTTAATGAACTGAAATAGGGCCTTTGTTCCAATAAAAAGGCTTTAGTTTCTACATAAGTTGGTGTTAGAAAAAGGGATGAAAACGCCTAATAGGTATGGATTATGCTAATCAAACTTATAACTTGTGCTTTGGATGAGTGCATATTAATTTTCTTCCTCATTTATGTAGAATGGAAAACAGATGTAACTTTTTAAGAATATGTCCTGGGCTCTTACATAATCTGAGCTTGACCAAAGATTATAAGTAGAATAATAAGTCCTGATTTCTATGCACTGAATATGTGGTTATTGACGAGGGCATTTATGTTAAAATTGTGATTTAAGCTGTGGGTTGCTTGAGGATTCAGTTTGCCACTATTTTGTAATTGCATAAATGAGGTATAGGCACTTTAAGATTGAATTAAAAATCTGATTTAAGGATAGTAAAGCAGCAAATGTCTTAAAGGAATTTTGTTACTGTTTTGAGCCTCTGATTTCATATGAGCTAAAAATAGAGCTAATTGTCACGGGGCTAGTCTTTCGACCCGCGCGGCACTTAACAACCTTCGCTGGATGTTGCTAAGTAAGCCTAACTTCTATGAAAGGAAGATGCTTGGCTAAGTTGAGGAGAAGAGAAAGCTTGAGGCAAGGAAGAACTTGAGAACTTGGAGAATGCGAGAATTGTATTAGTATTTGAGAGAACTCTTGGATTTACAAGGGAACTCGAGATGGTTTACAAATGAGGAGGTGAGAGGTATTTATAGGACATTTCCACCTCCTTATTATTTCTCACCTCCTTAATGGACGGTGAGGATTGAAACGATCCTACGGTTACAATTTATCATCTAGAAATATCTCAACAAATATCTAAGATATTTACATGGAAATATCTAGATATTTACATGGAAATATCTAGTGAAAAGTATTAAAATAATGAGGCTAGAGATGTGTAGACTTCTCTAGAATGTCTCGGCATTCTCTAGCACTCTGAAGCTTGTTTGGGAGTCCTCTGGAGAGTATGGGATGTTCCGGAGGTCCATAACCTCGTGAAAAATCACAGAGCGTGACATTCTCCCCACTTGATTTCACGACGCCCTCGTCGCGCCTTCATCCTTGTAAGATTGAAAGTTGCTCCACTTTGGCTCATAGACTCGTTTCCTGTTGGTGTAGAGTATTCCATCATTCACCCAAAATTTCTGAGTCTTGCCTTCTTCAAGCTTCACTAAGTCGCTTGCAGTGGAGTCTTGAGATGAGCCTTCCTTGATCCGTTCAAGGAAGTTGTTCTGAGGCAAGCTGGTGGTGAGAGTGGCTAACTCGGTTTTCCTACTTAGGGTGTCTGCTACCACATTCGCTTTGCCTAGCTTGTACTCTAGCCGGTAGTTAAACTCGGCAAGGAAATCCTGCCAACGAGCTTGCTTTGGGCTGAGCTTCTTCTGTGTCTGGAAGTAGCTCGTAGCGACATTATCTGTCATTATGGTGAACTTACTTCCAAGCAAGTAGTGACGCCAGACTCGCAGACAATGGATTATGGCAGACATCTCCTTTTCTTGTACCGTGTAATGCCTCTCAGTGTCATTCAGCTTGCGGCTCTCGTACGCAATAGGGTGCCCTTCTTGCATCAACACACCCCCTATTGCAAAATCGGATGCATCAGTGTGCACCTCAAATGGCTTTGAATAGTCAGGCAAGGACATGACAGGCTCTTGCATGACTATCTGCTTCAATTTCTCGAAAGCATCTTGACAACTTTGTGACCATTGCCAAGACTTGTTCTTCTTGAGAAGATCTGTTAATGGAGCGGCAATTGTCGAATAACCCTTTATGAACCACCGGTAATAATTCACCAGACCAAGGAATGATCTCAACTCTGGAACCTTGGTGGGAGGTCGCCATTCCTGAATGGCTTGAACCTTAGCTGGATCCATTATGAGCTTACCATCCTTGATCTTATGCCCCAAGAAGTCCACCTCTTGTTTGGAAAAAGAACATTTTTCTAATTTGACATACAGTTCATGATTAGAAAGTACCTGGAAGACTTTCTTCAAGTTTTCGGCATGCTCTTCAAGAGTATTGCTATACACCACGATGTCGTCCAAGTATACTACCACGAGCTGGTCCAAGTAAGGGTGGAACAACTTGTTCATGAGCGTGCAGAATGTAGCAGGGGCGTTCGTCAGTCCAAAGGGCATGACAAAGAACTCAAATGCTCCATATCTTGTGACGCAGGTTGTCTTCGGTTAATCACCTGCGGCAATACGTACTTGATAGTACCCCGATCGAAGATCAAGCTTAGAGAAGTACCTGGCTCTTCCAAGCTGATCAAATAAGTCAGCGATCAAAGGTATCGGGTACTTATTCTTGATAGTGATTTTATTCAAGGCCCGGTAGTCAATACACATCCGTAGCGAACCATCCTTCTTCTTCTGGAAGAGAACTGGAGCACCGTACGGGGCCTTAGATGGCTGGATATAACCTGAGTCAAGGAGATCTTGTAGTTGTCTTCTTAGCTCGGCAAGTTCGGGAGGTGACATGCGGTAGGGTGCCAATGCGGGTGGTTTGGCACCAGGCTCCAACTCGATCTGATGATCTACCTCTCTTCTAGGAGGTAGTTTCTTAGGCAACTCATCTGACATGACAAGCTTGTACTCCCGTAGCACATCTTGAATGCAAGGGGGCAAGGATTCCTGTGGTTGGGTTGCACCATCCTCTTCTTCGGCCAACGATCGTATGGTAGCAATGTATCCTTCTGAATTCTTGAGACCCCTCTTAAATTGCAGTGCAGAAATCACAGTGTTTGACTGCAAGCGCTTCAAGGGGATTACTCGAATCATATTGGAGTCGATCACCACCAAAGACTTGGCTTCCGGGATTGGGAAGGCATGGGCTTTGCAGAAGAAAGCTAATCCCAACACAACTTTAAAGTCATCCATTAGGACAACAGTAAAGTCCAACGTACCTTGCCAGTCTCCGATCTTGACATTCACATCCTTGGCGATCCCAAGGACTTGTTTGGCTGGGGAGTTCACTGCCTTGATAGTGCCTTCACCCTTGGTCAGTTGGATACCCAATCTCTCCGCTTCTTTGGCCTCCATGAAATTATGGGATGCTCCTGTATCGAGAATCGCAGAAGTTACCTTACCTTTGATTACAAGGTCGGCATACAACAACCCTTCTCTTCTTTCTTGGGTGGAGAAAAGAGTCGTGCATTCAAGTGTTGGAGGGAACCAAGGTCGACCTGTTGCTCCTTTGGTTTCCTCTCCTGCATCTCCGCAACTAAGGCATTCATAGCCTTGCAGTTGGGACAGTCGCGAGTCCAGTGTGGACCATCGCATATGAAACATGGTTTTGAAGGCTTTGAAGCATCACACTTGGTTGGGAGTGGTTTATCCTGTTTCGAACCAAAGGACTTACCACCATCCTTGCAATCAAAATTCTTCTTCTGTCCTCTTTTGTCTCCCCCACTTTTAACAGGGTTGGACTTCTTCGCCTTGGTAGAGTAGTCGATTAGGCTTTCGGCAGCGCGATTGCCTCATCAAGCGTCTGCACCTTGCGCCTGTCAAGTTCTACTCTAGCCCAGTCTTTGAATCCGTCCATGAAGTGGAAAAGAGCTTCCTTGTCGGACAGGTCTTCGATCTCGAGCATAGTAGTAGTAAATTCCTTGATGTAATCAGGAATGCTACCAGTTTTCCGTAACCTACGGAGCTTACCCCTAGCCTCCGTCTCGGCATTGTGGGGAACGAAGTGCTTACGGAGTTCAGACTTGAACAGCTCCCAGGTATTGAGAGTACAAATGCCCTTCTCTCTCTCGGCATGCTTCCTACGCCACCATAGTTGGGCTGCATCCCGGAGGAAAGTTGAAGCAGAGTTGATCCTGATCAAGTCATTAGATACTCCAGTGGCCTCGAAGTACTGCTCTAGGCCAAATAGAAAGTTCTCCACAACTGTGGCACTACGTATGCCGTTGAACATTGCCGGCTTGGGCACTTTCACCCCCTGAGAAGTGGCATTCGACGTGCTACCACTAATAGGGCTGCTTGTACGACGATGAGATTCACATTCATGATGAATCCCATCCATCTCAGCATGTAGACCTCTTATCTCCTCCTTGACATGTTGGCGGAGATCAGCGAGATCCTAAGTAAGGGAACGAATGTCTTCCCCCAGACTACGGCCAAGTTCTGCAATCATGGCCTTGGCAGTGTGTAATACCTTAGCGTTCTCCTGGATGAGATTGCTGAGTTGATCGTCGAGTCCCCCAATACTAGTTCTCACTTCCTCCATGTTAGTTTCCAAGCCAATAACACAGGGTTCCAAGGACTCACCTGCGGGTGCCTTACTTCGGCCTCGCTCTCGCTTGGACTTGGTGGGAACTTGTTCCTCTTGTACACGAGCTTGCCCCGGCACTTCCATGCTAACAACGTTTCCTTTCTCGGTTGTCATTACGCAATACCTTCCTTCGAACACAAAGGTTAGAACCTGGGACTTGGAAATAACCTTGCTCTGATACCAACTCCTCTTTGAGGAACCTTGCTCTGATACCAACTATCACGGGGCTAGTCTTTCGACCCGCGCAGCACTTAACAACCTTCGCTGGATGTTGCTAAGTAAGCCTAACTTCTATGAAAGGAAGATGCTTGGCTAAGTTGAGGAGAAGAGAAAGCTTGAGGCAAGGAAGAACTTGAGAACTTGGAGAATGCGAGAATTGTATTAGTATTTGAGAGAACTCTTGGATTTACAAGGGAACTCGAGATGGTTTACAAATGAGGAGGGGAGAGGTATTTATAGGACATTTCCACCTCCTTATTATTTCTCACCTCCTTAATGGACGGTGAGGATTGAAACGATCCTACGGTTACAATTTGTCATCTAGAAATATCTCAACAAATATTTAAGATATTTACATGGAAATATCTAGATATTTACATGGAAATATCTAGTGAAAAATATTAAAATAATGAGGCTAGAGATGTGTAGACTTCTCTAGAATGTCCCGTCATTCTCTAGCACTCTGAAGCTTGTTTGGGAGTCCTCTGGAGAGTCTGGGATGTTCCGGAGGTCCATAACCTCGCGAAAAATCACAGAGCGTGACATAATGATCTCCTATATACAATTCCAATATATGTCAATATCTGCATTGTACAACTCCCAGACATCCACTAATTGTGTAAAAAAAAAAAAGAATGTAAATGGAATTCATAGGTTTTATTTCATCAATCATAAATGACAATATAGCTCTTACGAAGCCTTATCGTTTTCATTTTTCACCCAACCAAAGAATTCGCGCATTCCTTATACCAAAGAGGGTCAAACTAACAACATTTTGCTTATGTTGAGGTTTAAATAAGTCTTTAGTGTTTCTTGAGTTAAATACCTTTGACTCTTCTTGAGTTTTAACTAATATATAATCTCAAATAATTTATTATATTAAATAAGTGATTTGTAATTGGACCATCGAGCAACTCATGCTAAGAATTAATGCATGAGTAAACTTCTAACTTACTGGAAGAAAGTACAAGAGTGAACATATTTCAAAATGACACATTATTATAATCCAACAATCTACCTCTCAAATATGAGTCATGTAAACATATTTTCTTCCTATAAAATAAAACCACTAGTTCTTGTCTTAGGAACTACCATGTAGTATAGTTCTTCAGCCACTATTATATAGTTTATAAATTCAATAGAAACATGCAGGGTTACATAAAGATTGATAACAAGCTAAATAAACTAGGTTAAATTTATCAATGCCTTGTGGCGATCGAACTCTCCGTTTCGAATTATTTAGTTAAGCGGAGGAAGAAAGTTCAAAACCAATCACGAAGCAACCATGAAACCAAACCTAAATGCCAAAAGGCTTATTCTTGGCACTTAACGTTTCCTTGAACATCAGCATCATCTTAATCAGTTTATGGCGTTCTTCTGCGAGACCCCATAACTGAGAATCAATTTCTTCAAGCTTGACCTCCATGGAATGAATTTCGTCTTCGACTGTTGAGAAATCTAATGTGTCAACGCCAAGAACTCTCGCCCGAACCAATTCAACCCAGTCCTTGTCGAACCCAAGGAATGTTGCTTCACTTAAGTTGGCCTCCAAGGTCGATTTTTCTGATTTTGTAAGGGTATAAGGAGTCTTGGTAGCCAGTATGACCAAAATATCAACAAGAACACGACAGTACCAAGCTTTTATACGATGGGTTTGATATTCAAGGGGTAGCAATAATTGGGGATATCGCTCGAGTGCTTGAGCAAGTAAAGCTGTTTCTCCATCTTTCAGCTCCATGAGTTGGGAAATTTCACAAACCCCCAATTTCGGAGAAGTGCCAGCATCACCAATTGGTGCTTCTGTTGCAGCCATCAAACTTAGTAGATGCTTGAAGGAAAACATAAAATCGTCACGTAAATAAAAGACACTTACTATGATAGTGGTAAGGAATAACTTCCGGAAGGCTTTCCTTCATAGGCTTCTCTGATTCAGGTTCCTCTTCACTTAACTCCCTTATTTCTTTAATTGTCTACATAGAACGAAAAGAAAATTTATGCAGTTGTCTTTATTTGGTTCTTTATCTTACGGAAACAAGTGAAATGTTGTTTACAATTAGGCAAGAGTTCAAGAGACATGCAAGTACTCTTATGAATTTGAGTCAAATAGAGTTCCCATTGGTGATTTGTCTATAGCAGTAACTGTTTTATCAATTTCTGTTGTTGTTTTCTTAGCACTCCGAAAGACATCGACATTTTAACATATGCAAATTGTTAATTAATTGTTAAAGTTATTTATTGCCTTATTTTATGTTGAAAGATATTTTCTGCCCATCTCTCCCATAACGATGACTAAGCAAAAATTAAATCATTTAGAAAAAGATAATAAACTTACTTGTGAAGAATCCTTTCCCAAGAAATTACCAATTGGCCCTGTTGATTGCTTCCTTGAATCTGAGTTAGTTGATCCAACTGATATCATGGCATCCTCTATCGTGTAATTCTCTTCAAGTCCTTTTTCTTCCGTGTCTTTGAATCTTTGAGTAATCTAAAAAGGGATTAATAAAACATCAAGATAGGTTGCAGTCTCACTTGTCCTATCTTTATGAAAGACTCTAGAACATGTATATTTTAGTTCAATATTTCCATATTCAAGAATCCATGATTTTGTTGCGTAGTAATGTGATTTTCATTGATCATCAAAATAGGCACTACTATTTTATAACATTTTCATATGTTATTAATCCATTAAAAAGATTTTGATCAACACACTTCACTTTCATGTTGATGATATAGACTTTGGAAACATCAATGTGACCACCTGTGAATTTGTCAAAGTTGTAGCCATTAGTACCTATGAAGCTTGCATTCTAATAGCTCCTTTCCTTATTTCTGATCTATGAGTAACATCAAAAGATAAGATTTGTTTAATGAAGAACTTCATTGACTCATAGATTTTAATCGTTCTCTTTATTCACTAATCCATTTGTCTTCTAGTAATGTTTAGATATAGCAGTCTGAAAAAATGTAATTTGAGCAAGTAAACGATTAAGCCATATAATATAACTTCTTTTGCAAGACTTCCACTGAAAAAAATATTATTTGTTACTACCATACTGAAAGTCTACAAACATAAGTAAAACTTTTCAATGTTTTAGTGCCATGGGTAATATTTTTGAAATTGAAAATCTTTGATAGTTTCTTTTTGTGTTTCCATAATACTCTAAAAAGCATTAAACTTACATAAGCAACTCTCTTACTATGTTAATCTTGAATGTGTCTGTTTTCTCATTTTCCCTTTATGTCAAAGTCAAAACCATCTAGCCATCAAATCCTATATTAATAAGGAGAATACATTTAGTTTCGGACACCTCAAAATCAGATGATTTTTTTGTTGTTGGTATTTTTGAAGCAAGAACTATACTTTGTCAACCTCCACTACAATTTAATTCTTGGTAAATCTGAATGATTTCCAAAGATATAATTGAATGGTTCACTAAGGAAGCTTCAGTAATTCAAATATAATCTTTTCCAGTATTCAATTATTTTCCAGTTATGAAGTTTTAATACAGCTTTCAATTTGTGGTCTTGTAGTGTTGCTTTGGTGTATTTTTGTGCTCTGTTGTATCATTGTGTTGCTGAGTCAACTATTGAATCAGCCTAGGTTTTTCTGCTTTTTGGGAAAGACAGAGAATGATGAGGTTTTGCTCTCTTTTTTATGCTTAGTGAATTATTGAGCATTTTCTGTTATTCCCATGCATCTCCAAGAGAGAATTCCATTCCATTAATATATAAATAACAAAAATTAATTTTATACAAGACATGTGGTATAGATTTGTTGGCAATGACACATAAAGATGTAATTAATAGAAGTCCATAAGTTTAAAATGAATGTAACAAACTTACTTGAGCTGATGGATCTAATGGCGAGCCCTTTGGTTGTGAATAAATTGAGGAAGTATTTATTTTAGCTTTCATAGGTCTAGTGTCTTCTGGAATACTTTCAATTATGTTCTGTAACATTGCAAAAGAGACAAGTAAGTATTGGTTATCAACTTTGTCTTCAAATCCTAAAACAATCGATGAATATAGAAAAGGCACAAGTTTAAGCCATTTAATTGGCATATTCCTAATATTATATTAAAACAAGCACAACACACTAACAATCCAGGCTGCAGGCGCATTTTGTTTTGTCATTGGATGTCCATATGTCTTCATTCGCTAATAAATTATTTTTTTTCCAAAATTGCATACATACATTAATTATTAAAGAGAAGTAATTATAGACAATGTAAGTTGTGGATATTAGCTTGCAAAGAAGAATTGGTTGGTTTGAAAAATGAAGGCATAAGTCATTGCATATATTTTCTTTAGATATGACATTTGGTTCACCTTTGAATTTGATGAAGATGTAATTAATGTTGTTGAAGTAGCTGCTGTTCCTACAACTTCTTTTGCTATTGCTAAGCTCTGAATAAACCACAAAATATTAATTAAATCTGTTTTATAAATTAGAAACTTGCATTTGCAAATTGTTGATGCGATAACCTCAAAATCAGATGAAGTTGTTGCTGGTAACTTTGAAGTGGGAGTTGCTTTGCGAATTTCCTTCTCTGTTTCTTCATAATTCTAAATTAAACCAACAGCTACAGTTAAATAGTTCACTAATGTAACTTCATAAACTCATATTTTTTCCCCCAATATTCAATCTTGTTTCTTTTTGCTAGAAAACATTTGAATTTGTAAGTAATAAAACTAGGTTGAGACTAGATATATGATATTGGTTTTTTGATATTGATGTGTGAAGATGTAATGAATGGTTGGTACTTAAAATTATATGTAGAAAAACATTCTACAGTATTAAAAGGCAAGTTGTGTACTTACCAATGCAGATGTACCATAATATGAGCCTCTTGCTTGTGAAAAAATCGAGTTAGTATCCATTCTAGGTTTCATAATTGTAGTGTCTTTGGAAAAACTTTCAACAACACTGCAAATTTACCAGAAGAAATGTAAGTATCTCGTTGTTTAATTTTAATTCATAGGTCCTTTTAACCTTTTGTGAAGAGTTCAAGTAGACAGCTATCATCTTTTCTCTTGGCTCCTGCTGGTGTGTTATACTTGCTTCTTTTCTTGATTTTAATGTCATCAAATCCTAAAACAAGCAATGAATATAAAATTAAGATCTCAGTTAATTATTATATTTCCAATCCTTTACTAGAAAAGGGAATAATACAACAATCACTAACCAATGGGAACTCTTCTTGGAGAGGAGTGGTTAATGTTGCTGATGAGTTCCCTAGTGCTAACTCAGCTAAGATAGTAGCAACAACTGCATCCTCTGAGGTAGGATCCTCTTGAACTCTTTCTTTTAATATGACA
>JANTPZ010130986.1:0-25174 GCA_025593235.1 Vachellia pachyceras
CTTTGGCCATTATTTCCAAAATGCCATAACTTTTCCTACTCTTTCTTAATTCCAACCCTATCCTTGGTTGAATTTTGACATTTTTTGTCAACTTTGACTTTTGGGTTGACTTTTGACCAAATTACCAAAATGTCCTTATTATTTGATGACACTTTGAGCCTTAGATCTTTCTTTCCCTTAGGCATTTTTCTCTATATTTTCCTTATTTATGGGCCTTAGATTATCACATAATTTACCAGTCTAGCCTTTAGTTCAAGCTACAGAAATGCGGATATTACACTTGTAAAGCAAAAGAATAACAAAAAAAGACATGAAGACCATGAAACAAAATACTTTATAGCGACAAAGAATGTTTAAGTTGGTTGCATAGTGGGTTGTAACTATAAATTAGCAAACTCTATAAGAGACATTGTTAGCTCCCAAATATTCTTATTTTTACAACATTTTCTTACATAGTTTAGAAGGTGTTGTAATAGTAAATGATTATGTAAAACATCACAAATGCACGTCCAAGGACTACGGGAAATAACATAAACCAATACAGTGGTTCTCTTTCAATATGGCTTATTTTTAAAGTAGTTGTGAATCCAAAAGAATGGGCTAGTATTCTTCAATGCAGTTAATCTATCACTTAGGCTTTGTTTGGTTGGGGATAAGATAATTTGAATTTATATTTGAATTTATATTTGTAGTTTGGATTATATTCTATTAGGTGATCATATATTAATGAATTATACAATAAACTGCAATAGAGAGATCAAGCTAGCTTGCCTCATTAGTTCTAGAATCAACGATAATATCTAAATATATTGTTTGATTTAATTAAGTGAAGTTGAGTTATGGTGGTATATTATGCTTCTTTGTATGTGAGCTCATGGTTTGGGAACATTTTCTATAGCATTTGGTGGCAATTGGGACATCTTGAATGGGTTATTTTGCAAAACTTCATCGCAAGTAGTATTGGGTTTCAATTGTTTGTTATGGCTTTGGGTTCTAATTGTGGCTTGCAACTAAGATTTATTTTAGGAGGTACTGGAGAATGTTATTTCGCTATACTTCGCATGCACATAACAGTACTACAATTTGTGATTTAGCGTACGTTGGTTGCAAAGGAAATCAATATTTGAGAAATGTAGTGGTGTTTTTGTAATAGAACCGAAGTTTGGATAAGATTAGATGTTGTGTATAATTAAGTGAGGAATATGAAAACAGGGTGGAAATGTTGATTGAGTTTTCTCAAAGGAATGCATTCAATAAAAGTGTTGTCTTTTGTTGTCCTTATGCTAAATGCTTAAACAAGAGGTAACATATTATTGTACTAATTAAAGAGCATCTTTTTTGTTATGGGATAAATTTTAGCTTTACAACTTGGATATGACATGGTAAACTTACAAGGACTCGCAGTCCAACAAGGAGAAAGTGTTTAGCTTTGATTCAAGTGATAGAATGGATGCTATCACCCATAACATAGAGGCTAATTCCTTTGGTCGACTCTTTCAAGCATATAATCTTAATCCTGCATGCTAGGACATCTTACAG
Organism: Vachellia pachyceras; assembly: GCA_025593235.1. Lineage (NCBI taxonomy): Eukaryota > Viridiplantae > Streptophyta > Magnoliopsida > Fabales > Fabaceae > Vachellia > Vachellia pachyceras. The sequence continues at coordinate 1,540 of JANTPZ010130986.1, forward strand.
CTTCAAAGCTAAACAAGTTTTACAGGGATTATTCATTTCTTGTGTAACACCTCCTATTTTCCCCCTATTTTCTTATTATAGATCACTTATGAATCACTCTTGGGCCTTAGATATAAAAAATTTGTCCACAATTGTGAACTATAATTTTTAAAAATGGAAAAGACGCTGGTACTGTTCACAATGCCATTTTTCAATTTTCAGGCCCAACTTTAAAAAATTATAACTAATTCTAGAAAAATCAAACCTGAGTGATTCCAATTTCTAAATTTTTCTTGTTAAGTGAAATATAGGTGAAAAATACTCATTGGTTCCAATTCTTTCCCATTTGATACAGTATATTCAAAAACTGTGGCTATATCCAAGTGGTCACTGCCAGTTTTTCCAGTTTTTCCCTTAACTTTAAAATATCATATCTATTAATGTGCACATCCAAAATTTGCAAAATTTATATAATTTTAAAGCTCACGATATGTAGTTTTTTACTAGAAAATTTCAATCCATTTGGAGCTCATTTTCTATTTTAAATCGTCACTGGAAGCAGATTTATTTTTCAGGGCCTTTGGAACCCTTCAACTTTGAAAACCAATTTTCTTTTGTTACCATAACCTCTTTTTGGTTCATGATCTTAACTCTAACATGCATGATTAGTTTCTTATCCTTCTTTAGCCTTCTTAGCTCATGATCATGCATGCATCATCCCATATTCATATGTTCTTCATGTTGTAGTTAGGTTACAACCATAAAAACTTCAAAGAAAAATAGCATCTTGCATATTTACACAAAACAAGCAAGCATATACATCATCATCTTCAAGGATCAAGAACCTTTTCCTTACCCTTGCTTGTGCTTGCACCTTCATGGTTAGTTGGATAATGAGATTTTGAAATCCCAATAGCAAAACTAGCTAAACAAAAGCATTGTGAATGTGCATCTAACAACTTTAAAACAAGTATATGAGCATGTAACATGTTATATGTTCAAACTTCATTTTATATGCATGGCCATAGCAATCAAGATAACATTCCATAATTCATACCATTCACTTTATTTATCACAAAAATCATGCACCTTTCACAACCAAAGTTCACAAAACATAAGTTTAGTTTAGTAGTCTTGCTACCTTTGTTAAGCTTTTCCCTTTTCTTTGAACTTTAAGTTCTCTTGGTGACTTTTTCCAATGGTATTCTTGAAGATCTTAAAACCCTAAAAACCATGGCATAAGATCCATGTAAATATCCAACCAACAAGTTTCCATAAATCTTGCAAAAACGCATAGAACCTTTTGTAGGTTTTTCAAGAGTCCTACAAGTTCAAGTCTTGGTTTTTATGGTTCCTTAAACTTCTAAAATCCATCTCTTGGCTTTACCCTGCACAAAACATCATTTTAAAGCCAATGGAAGCATTAGAATCATCAAAATCCCACTCCTTCTATTTTTCACAGATTTTCGAAATAAACAGAAAAAGAAGGGTTCTTGGATTTTCCAACTTTTGCTTATGAATACTTGTGTATTCTTGTTCCACAAACCCTTTTTCTTAACCTTGATCAACCTAAAAACCTCTTCTCTTTAGATTAAACAAAATTTGGGCAGCATCTCCCCATAACTTTGAGCTTCCCATAATTTTTACAACACAAAACATCCAACAACCAACAACCAACAACAAGCTATCTTTTACCCCTCAGGGAACAGCTTGCAACCATATACCACTTTTAAAACCTTCTCCTTTTCATTTTTAACTCTTGAAGTCCTAGCCATCCTCTTCTAAAAGAGAGGCTCATCCAAGGAACAACTCACGAGAAGGTAGTAGTGGTTGCAAGACTCAAGAAGAGAGGGATTTGGTTGCAAGAACACATTACCTTGTGTTTTGAAGCTTGAATCTCTTCTTTCTTGCTTGAGAGAGGCTTGGTTTCTAGAGAGAAGAGAGATCAAAATCTGACTAAAGAGAGGGAGGGAGGTGGCTTGAAAAATGAGAGGAAGAGAGAGGGAAAGCCTAGTTAAAGTTGCTCTGGAAAATTTGTGTGATGTAGAATAAAACTTGGAGACCAAGTATTGAAATGCTTGATCCACATTAAGCCGCATCACCTTGTCTCTTCCTAGCTGAAAAAGAAACTTTTCAGACCCCTAGGCATCAGTTTTTGCTGGTTGGGCCTTTGCCCCGTCCAGTTAAATGATCCGGTGGCACACATTTCCGTAAAGTACTCTTTACGCGGGTAACTACCTTTTTAATTTTTCGGAGACTTTATCTTTCATGTGCATCCATTCCCTACACCTCCTTGCCTAGTTGGCATCATGTCCTAGTCCATAGCATCTCCTGGTTTCCCTCGTAACTCGTCCGGATTACTTGATTTGTGTGCAACACCATAAAACGAGCTTCCGGCGGCCAATTTGACTTAAGGACATGGAAAAATTCTATATTTTTCCTTGATTCTCAAGCTCTTTTCTGTTCCTCAAAATTCTTCCTGGATTTTCCGTAATTAATTTTCCAAGAAAATACCTTTTCGAGCACTGTTGTTCTCCGTTCAGCGAAACTGCCCGCACCGGATACCGGGTAATAATTTTATTAATTACTTTATAACCCAAATAAACTTTTCTTAATTCAGGTCTCTGGCATTTGAGGACTCCTGCTACCTCAAATAATTATTTCTCAGTCGTCCTTAGCTCCGAAATCCCTAAATTACGGAAATGCCACTACTTGTCTTATTTTCCTCATAATTACCAAAATGCCACTACCTTTTCTACTTTTGCCATAGTTACCAAAATGCCATCACTTTTTCTACTCTTTCTTAATTCCAACCTTACTCTTGGTTGACTTTGACATTTTTTGTCAAATTTGACTCTTTGGTTGACTTTGACTTTTTGCGTCAACTTTTGATAAAATTACCAAAGTGTCCTTGTTATTTGATGATATTTTGTGTCTTATGCCTTTTTAATCAACATGACCATTTTACTCTTGTCATTTAGCCAAATGACCGTTTTGCCCTTGGGTCATTCTTACTAAAATCTTTGAGACTAGGGACTTAGTCAATCAGGATCTTTCTTTCCTTTAGGCATTTTCCTCTATATTTTTCCTTATTTATGGGGCATTAAATTATTTCGTAATTCATCAGTTTGGCCTTTATTTCTGTTGACGAAATTTGGGATACTACATCTTGTATATATAAACCAAAATTGTATATGATTATGGCTCATCGCTGCACAGAGAGAGAGAGAGAGAGATAAGATGGAGATATGTATTTGTGGCGATAACAAGCTGAATGTTGGTGAATGGAAAATTTGGAGCACCAGACATGGTGCTGCGGTCGTTTTAGAATAATAAAGGTGATCAAAAGCTAAAGTGGAAGTTAATGGTATATGAGTTTAACCTTATTGTGAAGGTAGAATTTTCTGGGTGTTGTATCTGGGTGTGAGCTTTCTGGGTAGCTGACATTGAGTGGATTTTTTATTTGGCCATATGATTAATTTTTAACCAAAATTTTGGTAAGAAAATAGTACTCATAATAATCTTTAAAATGAGTTCTATAATACAATATTTGATTAAATAAATAGTAAGTTATGGACTATGTTTTGAAATCTAGAAGCTGGAACAGTAACTTTGAGGCACTATTTGAGAGTCCAGTTTGAATATTAATTTTGAATGGTAATTTTTCTTTGTAGAGGATGAAAAATTCTTTGAGTAGGCAATTGGAATTTTCCAGATCAAGTTATGATTCTTCGACGATCGTTATAGATATAGAAGCATTAATGATACTGATTAAGGTTTTGGAAAGTTTTAGAAATAAGAGTTACTTGCTATTGCATAAAAAAAATTGAATTAATTGTTGTGGGGTTTCGTGTTATTGTTAGGAGGGAAGAAGACGAGTTAGAACTTGAATGCTAGAGAAGAGTACTATCTTAAAAGCTTAACAAGTGAGTGAATAGTGTCATATTATAATATCTATAAATGATATTTAATTTTTACTACTTATTATACTTTGTTTCATTTGAATTAGTTAACTTCTTAAGCATGATTTATCAAAGCTTATTTGACTGAGACATATCATTTGCTTGTTGATATAAATATATTTACATATGGCAAGGATTTTATTCAAAGTCGTTTATTCTTTCATTCGATTTACATGAAATTGCCAGAATTTTTCAAAGACGTCGTTTAAGAGCTCTTATGCTAAAATGATTTCTATATTTTCAGTTTCTATCAATTAGAAAAAGACTTTGTTAGCTGAAGGAAATTCAATCTCATGCATGCTTAATAATGTTTTGAGATGACTGGATACATAATGTTGGTTATTAATAAAAATACTGTTAGTTTATGGTGAGCCATGGTTAACAACAAGATCTTTTGGGCACTGAGTCACGCTTGTTATTCATAGGGTGTATGCCTACACTTGTTTCGTGGGATTATGCTCTCATGCTTGTTTCTGTCGCTTCAAAGTACATGGTTGGTTACACTCGTGGACTGTGTGTCAACATTTGTTATTCGATTTTGTTAAAGTCCTAGGAAAATATAAGATTTGAAAATTACATTTTTAAATCAATTATGTCAAAAAAGTTGTTTTACTACATACTTAAAATTATCTAATTAATGATCTTTTATGCAATTTCAATTATGTTTTGATTATATACTGAAGAAATTGAAATTTATTGTCTTGTTATTTATCGATGTAAATTCTTTTAGATTATTTTCTCAAATTTTATTAAATTTTATAAATGGAACATTATTAACCGGAAATTTACTTTTGATTTCAGATAGCTCTGTTGACCATATACCTCTGGTTGAGTAGTGAAGAGCCTCCTTGTTGTTGTAAAGCTCACTAACCTATTTTGTAGCGGTTGTTGTCATATATAGAAATTTTAGCTTATGTATTACTTTTGAAGGTTAGATGCTCCATCCAGTATATAGGCAGTGTCTATGCCTTTTGTTATATTGTGAAAAACATTTATATACTGTGATGGAGCATTATTGCTCCAAATGCTATTATGAGATTTTATGGTATTGTAGAATTTTTGGGAAGTCTATGTTATAGAAGACTCTACTGAAATTTCTACAAGAAATCTAATATTTTGATAATACAAGATATGTCATTATATATAAATTTTGGAAAAAGAAAGTGATTTATACACATTGTAGAGCATTGTATTATTTATCATTTTGGCATTGGTATGGCACGTAGTGTGTAGTTATAAATAGAAGGCTTAATGAATATGAGATTTCTTACATTCCTATCGATCACCTAAAATTTCTTAAAGCGTGACACTTCTTCACATATAGGTTGGGTTAGAAGGTCAAAACCTTTAATCATTTTGAAAAAAGCAATCAAAGGATGTGTTGGTTATTTAGAAAATTGATGAATTATATACCTTTTAACATTCGTTATCACTAATAATCAACGTCTAAAGGCTTACTTGCAAGGAGATCAATCATTCATATTACAATTATATACCATTTAACCTAAAGCATAACGTTAAAAATCAAACCAACGTTAAAACAAATATTAGATGTCATGTGTTCGTCTAACTAGCGTTAAAACAACAATTCGACATCAGTTATTTGTAAATAACTGATGTCTAATGCCTAACATCCAAAACAACTAACATCAAAAGAAATATCCGAAGTCATGCATTAGCATAACTAATGTTCAAAGAGCATTTCAAAAGAAACATTGAATGTCTGCATTAGCCTAACTAACGTTAAAGGAGCAATTAGATGTCAGCTATTCTATTGAATAACATTAAAAACAACATATTTAAAATAATGTCAAAAGTAACATTAAACATTGGTTATCTGTTAAACTAACATTATAAGGAATATAGCCATCCGTTATTTATTAATAACTAACATCTAAAGGTTTACCACCTACATCTTCTCATCCTAGCCATTTACATCTAACGTCAGTAATCTGTATGACCCATATTACCTCTTTCCCTATAATGTCATATAAATAACCGACGTCTAATGGTGAAGAAATAACATCCGTCCTTTTTTATATATGACATTAAATACCGTATTTAGCTAACGTTTTGTGTCTCCTGCAGTAGTATAAGTTTATCATTTTGGCTTGTTAGCTCTAGTTGGAAGGTCTACTCGCATAAATGGCTGAAGTAACCTGAGTTCACTTCTTGTCTTTATCTAATGCGTGCTATTATATTTTGTATTCCCACATACCCCTTGTTTAAGTATGTCATGATTCGCTTTGGTAACTATCATAATTTTTTTCGCATTCTACATTGATTTTGATAACTATCATATTTTGTGTTCCAAGATACCCCTCGTTTAAGTATGTCATTTTATTTAGTGGTTATTTTATTACCACTTGGTAAAAGCCAAAATATCTTATTATCATCCTACATCTAAGAAATAGTAGGATGGAGGTGGTTAAATGAGGCTTTCTTTAGTAACTAATATTATCTTCAATGTTTAATATAATAGCTAGTTGACTTTTGTTGGGAATTAAGAAAACTAAATACATTACTTTAAAGTATTTGCATTTATCATTTTCCTCCAAATCAACTTGATTGACTTATTAACTAAAATAATATAATGATACACTTAAATAAATAATTTTAATTTATGCATTTAGTTTCCTTAATCTTCTCACAAAAGTCAATTGGCCTTGTATTTAGTGCAATATTCATGTTTTTTGTAACTCGAAATAAAGTTTAAAAGAATAGTGACAGATTTGTTAAGGGTTTGGAGAGTGAAAGAAAATGAAAGGAAAGGGTAAATGTGAAAGTAGAAAGTAAAGAAAGGTCCAAATTGTCATTTTGGCAATTGTATTAAAAGTAAGGGCAAAAAAGTTAAAGGGTGTTTTGGTAATTTTGATCTAGATATCAGAAAATGATAATGAAAGCCTGAAAATGAAGGAAATAATTCTCTAAGCAGTATTTGATACAGAATAGAGGTCAAAAAGAAAAAAAAATTAATAACTATCTAATATTTGTATAATTAGTAAATTTTCAGATAAATATAATTAATTAAATTATCTAGAGCCCTTAGATATTCAGCTTTAAATTGAGGGGAAATAGTTTAGAAATTATTGAAATTTAAAAAATTGTTTTAAAGGCAAGAATGATTTTCTAGAATGGAAAGAAAAGGAATAGAAATCCTCGGAATTAAGGTTTTCAAAAGAAAATTCATTAAGGGCATTTCCAGAAAGAGAAATGAGATAAGAAAAGTCATAAGATAATTTTGATGCTTTCAATAAATTTAGAATGAAAAATTATATAGAGTAAAAGTGAGAAAATAAGTTTGAAAGTAATAGGATTGAAATTCACAAAGTTAAGGGTAAAATACCCTAAGTTGTTCAAGAGAGATTCTATGACTTGTATGACATTAAACATGATTAAGACACATTTTTAGCATAACTATGTAAAGTCACGTTCTAAAACAGTGAAGATTTTGTCGCTAATAGGCATGAATACTAATTTTGAGCCATATAATAAAGAATAAAATTGGAGGATATAGAGTTTAGAAAACTTACTGGAAAGGTGCGAGTCGAGGCTAGAATTTGGCATGTACTCATATACAAGTAGCTTCTCATTTTCCTCCATGCAGCAACCCAATAGTCTAACAAGGTTTCTATGTTGCAATTTTGCTATGAATATCACTTCATTCATGAATTCTTGCGAACCTTGACCTCAAGTTTGAGAGAGTCTTTTAACAGCAATTTCCTTCCCATCCGGCAATGTTCCCTAATGAAAAGTTTGATAAGCCATTGATTAATCAAGCATTACAAAATCAAATACGATCATTTCTTTCAAAACCGACTTTCTTTCAAAAAAATTCCCCACATTAGGTTCAATTATTTTCAGCATCTCAGTCAAATTAGGCACGCTTTTTAAAATTATTCTCCACAATCAACTTCATTATCAATTTGAGTAATGGTTGACTGATATTGACTACTTTTTCTCAGTTTGGTACTTGACATGCAGACTATGGTTATTTTATTCAAGGAAATGTTAGTTAGTTACTTTTATACTTTATATAGTAGATTGTTTTGTGGTTTGGGCTTTGTGGGAGGCTAATTAGGATTTTTCTTTGATGCATATACTTTTATGCAAACCTTTTATGGTTGATCTATACTATATCCTATTATTGTAAAATGATTCACATTGGCTAAGTCTATGCCCTGGTTAAGACTCGGATGACTTTGGGCCTGTGACCTTCAACATCCTAAATATAGAGATGTAATGGGAATCAAATACTTCATGAAAATATGAGCAACATTTTCCTTAATAAAGTTCATGAAGACTAGAAGAGAAGCAAATGCTCATTAAGCACCTAAAATAAATTCTCACGATAAAGATATATATATATAATGTGTTTCTTGAAAAATTGGGGAAAAATATACTAGAAAAAATTAATTTTTTAACCATTCAACCGTTAACTCATTTATAACTCAGTCCCTCAATTATTATTTAGTACAATTTAGTCCCTGAACCTTTAATTCGTTTTTGACTTAATCTTATATATATATTTTAAATTTTTATATCATTCTCTATGTATTCTTGCTTTTCATCCTCTCATTCCAATTCAACTTCCACGTGGCTACATCTCTATCTCCGTCTCAGCTTTGCATAATAGAGTAACGCCTCGTTCAGGTAGATGACATTCAGATCTTGAATTAGGAACTCATGCCCTATTTTTAAATGCTATTTCCTTACTTTGATACCCACTCACTTTACACTTGCAAATATACACATTTCGCTCCATCATCAACTTATTAATTCCCCTTCTCAATTCACAGCACGACTAGTGAAATCAAAGCATTTCACATCCATCTAAGCTCAATAATAAAGACTAAACTAAAATTGTTTATTATTAAAATTAGTCAATGATAAATCTAAATATAGGAAATCATATTCAAAATTAAATTAAACTTTTAGAAAAAAAAATAATCAAACCATCTGAGAGCTGAAACTTCTAAAAAGTCCATATATTTTGTACCTTATAAACAGGACCGAATCCACCTTCTCCCAGTTTAGAATCATCTGAAAAGTGGTGAGTGCTTTGTTGAATGACATGCAAATGGATTGTGGGCACGTCTGTTGCACTCAGTGTGACAAATTGCAAATTGGATACTGGTTAGTTAGTTAGTAACAGATTGTAAATCAGCTTCTGGTTAGTTACAAATTATTAGTTAGGTTGTTATTATATAGTTATTGTACTGTTACAAAGTTGCTTAGTCATTTATCAAGATGGATACACATGTATAAAGGGAAAGCAAGTGAGTCACACTGTGACGATGATTTGACAATAAAGACAGATTGTATTTTTCTCTCGAAGTCCAGACTTTCCTCTTTCTCTGACTTTCTTCTGCTTCTTCTTTCTCTGGTGTTCATCTTGCTGTTTTCTTCTCCAAATTGTTTTCTCTGGTATTCGTCTTGTTGCTTCCTTCTCCAAACTGTAACATGGTATCAAAACCATGACCGACGCCACCACTGCAACTGCTGCCGACATCAGAACCACAAACTCATCTGTTCCAGGTGAAAACACTGTTCGCACTAGTTCTTGTTCAGATCCTACTCAACTCATCCATCGTTGGTCCTTGTTAGTCCCGCCCTCACTGGTTCAAACTATCACACCTGGTCTAGATCCATGAAAATTGCTTTACAATCCAAGAACAAATTATCTTTCAAGGATGGCTCCATTACTGCTCCTCTGAGTTCCGATCCGTTGTATCCAGCGTGGCTCCGATGTAATACGATGGTGAGCACATGGATCACGCGTTCACTTTCTCCTACCATAGCTCAAAGTATATTATGGTTGGATAAAGCTTATGACATTTGGTCAGACTTGAGAGATCGATTTGCTCAGAGTGATATCTTCCGTGTAGCTGAACTGCAGGAGGAGATTTTCTCCTTCAAGCAAGGAGATCTTTCGGTTAGTGAATATTTTACTAAGCTAAAGATATTTTGGGATGAGTTTACAAGCCTTCGCCCAATCACTCGATGCTCGTGCAATTTCACCTGCTGCTGCACTATATATTGAGAACAGGATTATGCTCTTCGGTTCTTGAAAGGCCTGAATGAACGATTTGCCAATGTGAAGTCTCAAGTCATGTTGTTGGAGCCACTACCCTCCGTTAATAGGATCTTTTCTCTAATCTTGCAGCAAGAATGCGAGATGAATTTAGGAGCTGAATCCATAGTTCTGTTTAATAAAGGACCACCACGAAACTTCAATACATCTCTGAAGAACCAAAGCAAAGACATAAAGTTCTGTACATACTGCAATCGACCAAGGCACACCATTGACACGTGTTATCGCAAGCATGGCTTTCCAACGGGTTTTAAATTCCGAAATCAGTCCTCTCCATCAACTAATAATTTCCAAACTCAGAATCCTCCTTCCGTGCCAGAGCTGAAACATATATCTCCAAGCATCTCCTCCAATCCCTCACCTCAATTTACACCAGAACAATATCACAAGTTGCTGCAACTTGTCCAGTCCACATCTTCAGCTAATCCTTCTCCCAACACATCGACAGTTCACAACCTCAGTTCTTTACATTCCTCTAATAATGCTTCAAGTATTGCTTCTACTATTGCTCATTTTTCATCCCACACCTCTTGGATCATTGATATAGGGGCCATTGACCACGTTTGCCATTCCCTTAATCTATACTCAGAATATAGTTCCATTTTTCCCACTCCTATCAAGCTTCCTAATAACAACTATATTACTGCTACCATCTCAGGGAACACACAGAGTTTTGAATCCTTAGTACTTCACAACGTTTTCTACATCCCTGATTTTGCATTCAATATCTTGTCAGTTTCCAAACTTACTATCTCCTCTCGTTGCTGTTTTCTCTTTTTATCTTCCATTTGTTACATTCAGGCACTCACACCTTGGAAGACGATTGGTACAGCTGAGGTATTTGAGGGACTATATTTTTTGAATCCTGCGCAATTGCAACACACAGTGGCCACTTCAGTTTCTACAACCCCAGTTCCTAAATCTTCATTTGATCTATGGCATCATCGTTTAGGTCACATTTCCCATTCTACCTTGAAAATTTTACATCAACAGTTCCCTTTTATTTCTTGTAATGCAAACCATGGTCCATGTCATGTATGCCATTTGGCCAAACAAAAACGCTCAAGTTTCCCTGTAAATTCATCTGTCAGTAATAGAATCTTTTCTTTGATTCATGTTGATATTTGGGGCCCTTTTTCTATTCCATCTATTAGAGGTTTCAAATATTTTCTGACCATTGTGGATGATCACAGCCGTTACACATGGATATTTCTTATGAAAACCAAATCTGAAACAAGAGTCCATCTTCAATCTTTTATCTCTTACATTGCAAATCAATTTAACACCAGAATTCAAGCCATACGATCTGACAATGGCCTTGAATTCTCCATGGAATCATTTTACAAATCTAAGGGCATTGTTCATCAGACCTCTTGCATTGACACTCCCCAACAAAATGGTATTGTTGAAAGAAAACATCAATACATTTTAAATGTTGCTAGATCCCTCTTATTTCAAGCTGAAATCCCTAAAATTTACTGGTGTTTTGCTATGAGACATGCTATTTTTCTCATCAACGGTTTACCATCTCCAATCATCAATCAACACACACCTTTTAATCTCCTACATAATGATACTCCAGCTTACTGTGACCTAAGGGTGTTTGGTTCCTTATGCTATGCCTATACTTCTACAAACAACCGTAGCAAATTTTATCCTCGAGCCTCCAAATGCATCTTCCTTGGATTTCCTGATCATACTAAAGGCTATATACTGCTAAATCTCCATACCAATAACATTTTCATTTCTAGAGATGCTGTGTTTTATGAATCCTATTTTCCCTGTACTGGTAATACCACACTTGATCACAATATTTCTCTCCCAGCTGACATACCTCCTTTAGACTATGATTTCACAGCTCCTTTTGTTCCTTCTTCTACTACCACACCCCTGCTTGCACATCCCACTGACCACTCCAATCCTCCTCCCACTACATCTTCCTCTCTACCCAATCAATTGCAACAACCCAGAGAGCACTTGAATTCTCCTTGCACTTCATCCTCCTCCCCACCTACTCAAATTTCTCATAGGCTGCGCAAACCACCCTCTTATTTGCAGGATTATTACTATTCTTCCCTCACTACTTCAGCTGTGCCATTCTCTTCAGGTAACATCTATCCATTTTCCTCAGTTCTGTCTTATAAGTCCCTTTCTCCCTCCTACAAACAGTTTTGCCTAAATGTTTCATCTGATGACATACCTACCTCATATCGCCAAGCCTCTAAATTCAAACCTTGGAGAGATGCTATGGATGCTGAAATCACAGCTCTGGAACAAAATCATACATGGGTTCTTACTCCTTTGCCCCATGGGAAATCCCTTATTGGGTGCAAATGGGTTTATACTAAGAAATATAAGTCAGATGGATCTCTTGATCGGTATAAAGCCTGTTTGGTTGCCAAAGGTTTTACCCAAACTGAGGGAATCGATTTTTTTGACACCTTCTCCCCTGTTGCCAAGTTAACAACAATACGACTCCTCCTTGCTTTAGCTTCTGCACATGATTGGCATCTTCATCAACTTGATGTCAATAATGCATTTCTCTATGGTGACCTTGTTGAGGAAGTGTATATGGTCATACGTCCAGGATTTCACTCTCCAGATTCCTCTCTTGTATGCAAACTTCAAAAGTCAATTTATGGTCTTAAGCAGGCAAGTAGACAGTGGTTTCAAAAACTGTCCTCTGCACTTGTTTCCTATGGTTACACAGAGTCTAAGGCTGATTACTCCTTATTTACTAAAGCCTCTGGTTCCAGTTTCACTGCTTTACTTGTCTATGTAGATGATGTTCTCCTAACTGGCAATGACCTCACTGAAATTGAATTTGTGAAGCAGAAATTGGATTCTCAGTTCAGAATCAAGAATTTGGGTACTGCCAGGTATTTCTTGGGTCTTGAAGTTGCTCGCAACAAGACAGGTATATCATTATGTCAGTAAAAATTCGCTTCAGATCTCCTACGTGACACTGGTTATTCAGATTGCAAACCTATCTCAATACCAATGGATCGTAGCACCAAACTTTTTCAGATGGGGGAACTCCTTTAATGGATAAATCTTCTTACCGACAATTAGTGGGACGTTTGCTGTATCTTACTAACACTCGTCCAGACATCTCTTTTGTTACACAACAACTTTGCCAATTTATGGCTAATCCCACTGATATACATCTGAAAGCTGCACACAGAGTTCTTAGATATATAAAGGCTGCTCTAGGTAAAGGTCTCTTCCTTCCTTCAGCTTGCAACTCTCAGATAAAAGGCTTTAGTGACAGTGATTGGGCTTCTTGTGTGGACTCTTGTCGCTCTATTACTTGATACTGCATTTTCCTGGATAATTCTCTCATTTCTTGGAAGACCAAGAAGCAACCTACTATATCCAGATCGTCCTCTGAAGCTGAATATCGTGCACTAACTGTCACCACATGTGAAATCCAATGGCTTCTATACCTTCTCGATGACCTTAAGATTTCTCACTCCAGGGCTGCTTTACTATATTGTGATAACCAATCCGCCATCCAAATCACTTCCAATCCCACTTTTCATGAGCGTACAAAGCACATAGAGTTGATTGTCACTTGGTTCGTGACAAAGTCCGTGATGGAGTCCTTCGTCTTCTTCCTCTGCGCTCACATGACCAGCTCGCTGACATATTCACCAAGCCTCTTTCTCCTGGACCTTTCCACTTCATATTATCCAAGCTGGGCATGATTAACATACATGCTCCAGCTTGCGGGGGGCTGACAAATTGCAAATTGGATACTGGTTAGTTAGTTAGTAACAGATTGTAAATCAGCTTCTGGTTAGTTACAAATTATTAGTTAGATTGTTATTATATAGTTATTGTACTGTTACAAAGTTGCTTAGTCATTTATCAAGATGGATACACGTGTATAAAGCGAAAGCAAGTGAGTCATGCTGTAACGATGATTTGACAATAAAGACATATTATATTTTTCTCTCGAAGTCCAGGCTTTCCTCTTTCTCTGACTTTCTTCTGCTTCTTCTTTCTCTGGTGTTCATCTTGCTGTTTTCTTCTCCAAATTGTTTTCTCTGGTATTCGTCTTGTTGCTTCCTTCTCCAAACTGTAACACAGTGAAATATCACTTTGAATTATAGGAATGCTTGCCAATGTCATTTCATCTACAGAACAAATATGTAAAGTCGTTTTGATTTTATCGCCATATATTTATTTAGATAAATGATGTGACGTGATGACAGAACAAATGGATTGAAATAAACCTTGAAATATATCGTGGATAAAGTTACATTGACAATTCATACAAGTTTTTAATATAATATCCATTGGCTAATTTGAGAGGACAGGAGAAGCTTAGCAAATCCATTAATTAAACATATTTCTCTCTGAAGTATTTATTTTATCATTAACTATATATATCAATTTATAAATCATCCAAATTAATTTAAAGAAATTGATAAATATAAATACAATAAAATAATTTATTTAACTTTTTTAATTTATCCAAATCAATCAATTGAATTTTATATTTATATATTCGGATAAATACCAGTTCTACTCTTGCTTTGCTGAAGAGGTAGATACAAAAACTTAATACAGCCAGAATGACTAATACACTTGTGCTTATGATCAAGGCTGTTTTAGACTTGCTAACTCCAGAATTGGCTGCAATAATGACAAATTTGCATAAAACTTTTTATAATACATGTCATAGAAAGCTGCGTTCATCTCAGAAGGTATGAAAAATGTGATTTCAGGTTTTGTGAACATGACCTTCCATATGCTAAACATGTTTAAAGTAACGAAAAATGTGCAGTACTAAAATTATCACTTATGTAAAAATTTGTATCGAGAAAATTGGGGGGAGATTCCCCATTAAAAAGTTCACTCATAAAAACCTAATGACTTTTAATAGGGTTGATGTTATCTTTGCTGAGGAAGTTTTCGCAAAATATCACTATGTACCTGAAATTTTTTTGATGCAATATCGCTTTAAAAGTTTTAAATAGGCTAGTGTTGCCCTGGAAGATAAACACGTAACAATTTCGACCCGCACCATTAGTTTACCGTTGATTGATCCAATCTAGCAGATGTTAAAATTAACAATCCACTAATGGCAGGACGAAATTAAGCTTACTGAAAACTCCCAAGGTGACATTGCACCCGAAAAAATCTTTCGGGTGTACAATGATACTTCACAAAAGCTTTTAAGGTAAAAATGATTTTTAATCCAATTTAGTATACAGAAAATACGTATGCTCTGTAAATTTCAAAAAAAAAAAAACAAAGTGTCCATGCTCTATTTAGATTATTCTCCCAAAAAAATTTGTTAGTTGGGGCTTATCCCCAATTTTTCCATTTGGGGGTTTTCGGCCACTTAATGCTACTGTTGAAGCTTGACCAAATCAAAGGCATCAAGGACAAGTTTCCAT
This sequence comes from Vachellia pachyceras, assembly GCA_025593235.1. NCBI lineage: Eukaryota > Viridiplantae > Streptophyta > Magnoliopsida > Fabales > Fabaceae > Vachellia > Vachellia pachyceras. Next base: position 16,983 of record JANTPZ010130986.1, read on the forward strand.
AATATGACGTTTTCTTTTTTGTTTTACTCCATTTTATAAATAATAAATTAAGGGAGTAGTCTAATCTATTTCTCCTTTCTTTTAAATAGGTGAAATTGAACCTATTTAAATTTTTTAGAGTAATATTGCAACTAAAAAAAATTTTGGATGCACAATAATACTTAGTAAAAATTTTTGAAGTAAAATGACCTTTAACCTAATTTAATATACAGAAAATACTTATACTCTGTAAATTTCAAACAAACAGAGTGTGATACTCCATTTTGGTTATTGATTCTCATATAAAATTTCTAGTTGGGGCTTATCCCTAGTATTTCCATTTGGGGGGTTTCTCCGCCACTTACTGGCTACTGTTGAAGCTTGACAAAATCAAAGGCGTCAAGGACAAGTTTCCATATTCTGACGTTTTCTTATTTTTTTACTCCATTTTATAAATAATAAATTAAGGGAGTAGTCCAATCTACTCGTTCTTTTTTAATTTAATTTCCTCTTCATTCACAAACAAGAATTCCTTTGTAATGATTTAGAATTTCATGTTTGCAATATCTTTGTTAACTTCTGAAAGATTAATTGTAAAATACTCTATAGTTAATGTCAAATTTAAGAAATTTAATGTCTACCAACAGAAGCTAGAAGAATAAATTAACATGTATTATAAATTAAAGCTAAATAGAGAAAGAGAAGAGAAGAGAAACTTTTGAGAGAATGAGAGAGTTTGAGAGGAATTCTATTCACTTTGAATGTGTGTTGTATACCATGTACAAAGCCCTATTTATAAGCCTCTAAGAGTGACCTCTAAGAGCCATAAGTAATAAATGTTACAATCAAGATGGATGGATATACATTGTGACTCTTTATACATACATTGTGTACATACATTGTGATGCTTTGTACATTGAATAATTCTTTATTTTCTCAACAATATTCATGTATAGTATTATGGTTTAGGAAATCAAGAGTCTATGGACATCCACTCTTGTAATGTATTTAAACAACATGTGGGTTTTCTTCAATTAAATTATTAAAATTTCATGGTGGGTTTTATGAGTTAAGGACCATTAACTGTTCACTGATCCCTGTCGGGGTCATCATGTAGTGCTCATTAATATTACAGTGATGAGCATATATATAGATAATCTTATATATGTTTTGGATGCTGTTTAGATTTAAAATTTTATATCTGCAATTCTTTCAAAGATAAATTTATTTTTTATTGGTAAATTATAATATTATATTTATTTTAAATATGCAATTATCAAATTAAGAAATCATTTAAAACATTAAAATTAAATAAATTGACTTTAGACAATATAAAATCAATCTAGATGATCCATATCAAAATAAGCACTCCATGCTCATAGGTAATATACTCCTTCAGATCCACAAAATAAGTCCCTTTAACTTATTTAGAAGATTAAAAAATGATAGTTAACTCATTAAATTTATTTTAAATCGATTTTTTTTTTCAATTTTCCCATGCTAAATAAGGTTTTGAATGGAAGAAAAATATAAATAGTTACATTTAAGCATAAGTTACTTTCCAAATAACTCATGTTGTGGACCGAAGAATTTTGCTAGAAATGACCTGTATCGTGGACCATGTTTATATGTCACTACCGTACCTGTGTTGGGATTATGAGAAGATGATGCCTGGTAAAACCTGTAATTAGCGTACTTGACCATACAACTTGGCGTCCCAACTGCCAATCTTGCTTGTGCTCACAGCATTGAATAGCATTATTCAACAGTCTCCAAACACAGCTTGCAATCCTTAGTAGTAAGGTCGTTTAAGCAATATACCAATGCATACCTTTTTCTTCCACCACCTGAATCAAACTCTCCCTATGCGGCGCTCAATCTCTTAGTCTCCCCCGTCGCATCTCCGATCAGATTCCTAATGTAACTCTCCACCTTCTGCCCCTCCGTCGGATCCGACGCATTCGTCGCTCCCCCGAGTGACCAAAATGGGGTCATCATCAGCTTCCCGAAGAAGTTCTGGTTAGAGTATTGGATGATGCAGTAGCTGTACCTATATATGTTGCAATTTATGGAGAGATGCAAATAAATCTTCAACTACTAACAATGAATGTTCTACAACACATCTCTTAAAAAAGTAATAATGGTTAAGATCTTGAGATATTATATATATATATATAACTCAAATCTGCTCATATTTGATCAAAATAGCTTAAAGACTGAAAAAAACAGCCGACAGCAGAATATAAAAGTAATTTCCTAAATTAATTTATAGATAAATTTCTTGCTGTTTATGAATCAAAAGCTTCATCTCGTAAAATGTCTCTAAAAACGTTAAAACCAAACAAAATACATAGGTATTCAAATCCCATTGGCATATTACCATTAAACTTGAACACAAACATATAGGCGTGCTTAAAACACAGGATTGGTACCATATTATAGCAGAAGATTGATTGGGGCAACGTTGGAGAGCCTCTCTGGTAGCAGTGTGACACAGAACTGGCAAAAGTATCTGGCAACATCATCTCGGCAATCATAGCGGCCATATACGGTGGTGTTAGTGGTGTTTCTGACGGTGATTTTAACGAAGCGTTTGCTCATGGAAGCATCGGCGGACAGCCTTGTGGTAGCTGCTTAAGGTTGATTGTGTAGGAGGCAGTGAGAGCTTGTGGGGTTTTGTTATGGCAGCCATCTCCATCATAGATTGGTGTGACACCTCCTATTTTCCCCCTATATTTTCTTATTTGATCACTTATGAACCACTCTTGGGCCTTGGATAACTCAATTTGGCCTTTTTAGTGAACTTAAAAATTTTTATTCTTTTTAAAAACGTTATTACTGTTCACTGGCACATTTTCCAGATTTCTGGCCCAACTTTGAAAATTCATAATTAATTCTATAAATTTCTAAATTTAGCTTATTAAGTGATATATATGAGAAAAATACTCATTGGTTTCAGTCCTTACCCATTTGAATCATTTTATTCCAAAATCGTAGCAATGTCCAAATGGTCACTGTTTGTTTTTCCAGTTTTTTCCCTTAACATTGGAAAATCATATCTCTTATGTACACATCAAAATTTTGTAAAATTTATATCAACTTAAAGCTTAGGATGTGTAGTTTCTGACTGGAAAGTTTCAGCTTATTTGGAGCTCATTTGCTATTTTTATTTCTCACGTGAAACTGATCAGTTTTTTAAGGCCTTTGGAACCCTTTAGCTTGGAAAACCAACTTTTCTTAAAATTCACCAAAACCTCTTTTTAGTTTATTAACCCACCTCTATCATGCATGATTATCTCTTTACCATTCCTTAGCACTTTTAGCCCATTTTCATGCATGCATCATCACATATATACATGATACTTCATGTTGAGGTTTAAGGGTTACATTCACATCAACTTCATGGAAAGTTTAGCAACTCATATATTCATACAAAAATCATGCAATCAAGAGCATCTTCTTCATTCATCTATTAACTTTTCCTTACCCTTGCTTGAGCTTCCACCTACATGGTTAGTTGGTGGGGAATGAGATTTGGGAATCCCAATAGCAACACTTTCTAACACAATCATAAAAATAGCATGAAATCTTTCATATAAGTGTGAATTCATAAAAGTGCAACATGTAACAATCAAATTCATATGGCCATAGCAAACAATAGCATATTTTCACACTTTCATCATCATAATTTTCTAAACAAGTCATGCATAACTTAGTACATTTCAAAAGCTATAAAGCTTAAGGTTAGAGGGTTTTGCTACATTTTTCTCTTAATTCCTTTGAACTTAAATCCTCTCTTGATGGACTTTTCCAATGAGTTCTTTGGGCTCTTGACTTCCTAAACATCATATATTGACATTCTCATAAATTTCCAGCCACCAATCAAGGCCAAGAAAAATAATAAAAACGCAATATTCACATATTGCTCTTACAAGCCCTTTAAACTTTGAAAATTTGTTCTTTTGCTTTCCAATGCTTCCAAAATTCTTTTCTTACTTTTACCCTACACAAAATTGCCTTCTAAAGCCATTGGAAGCATCAAAACAATCAAAAACACATTCCTTCTATTTTTTTCTCTTCACGGCCGAAAATCAACGAAAATAAAGGGGAAATGGGTCTTGTAAACTTCGTTCATGTAGGCTTGTGTATTCTTGCTTCCAAAGCATGATTCAAGCATCATATGACTCAAACACATATTTCCCTTTTCAAGACCTCACATGCAAAGCACCTCCTCATAAACTTATGGTTTCCAAAATTCCAATAACACCCAACAACAACCAAAACAACAACAACTTTCATCAAGCTACTCTTGACAACTTAAAGAGAAGCTTGCAACCTTTAATACCTCTTAAAAACTTTCAATTTCTATTTTCACCGTTTGAAACCCTAGCCTCTCATCTTCAAAAAGAGAGACTCATTCAAGGAATCAAACTATTAGAAAGGTGAAAGGGGTTGCAAGACATGAGAAAGATGTTGGTTTGGGTGGTTGTAAGCTTTACCTTGAGTGTGAGCTCTTCTTCCTTCTTTTCTTGCTTGAAGATGGCATCTTTTGGGAGCTTGGGAGAGGATATAAAAGTTCAGACCATGAGAGAGGGAGAGACAGGACAAAATTTGAGAGCAAAATGGAGAGTTTTTGCTAATTAAAATGCTTCTTGAAATATTGTGTGGTTGTGAGAGAAACTTGGTGACCAAGTAGTGAAATACTTAATCCACCTTGTGCCACTTGTCCTTGTCTTATTCCTTGCTGAAAAAGTGTTTTGCTTCCTCTGGAAGCTTGTTTAGGCTGACTAGGCCTTTGCTCGGTCAGTTACTTGATCCGGTGGCACGCATTTCTGTAAAGTAACCTTTACACAGGTAACTAACTTTTTACTTTTCCGGAGACTTTATCCCTTATGTGGCACCATTCCCTAGGCCTCCTTGCCTAGGTAGCATCATCCCTTCCTCAAAATACCCTTGGCTCTCTTTGTAAATCGTCAGGATTCCTCGATTTGCGTGCACACCATAAAACGGGCTTTCGGCGGCCAATTCGACTTAAGGACATGGAAAAATTTTATATTTTCCCTGATTCTCAAGCTCTTTTCTATTCCTCAAAATTCTTCCCGGATTTTTTGTAATTAATTTTCTAAAAAAAATACTTTTTCGGGCTTTTCAAGTACTGTTGTTCTCCGTACAACGAAATTGCCCACACTGAATATCGGGTAATAATTTTATTAATTACTTTATGACCCAACTAAAATTTTCTTAGTTCAGGTCTGGCGTTTGAGGACTCCTGCTACCTCGAATAATTATTTCTCAGTCTTTTAGTCCTCTAAAAATCCTTAATTACGAAAATGTCATTACTCTTTATACTTTTCACATATTTACCAAAATGCCACTAGCTTCCTTATATTTCTCATATTTACCAAAATGTCATCACTTTTTCTTAATTCCAACCTTACCCTTGGTTGATTTTGACTTTTCGGTCAACTTTGATTTTCGGTCAACTTTGACTTTTAAATTGACTTTTGATAAAATTACCAAAATGTCCTTATTATTTGATGACATTTTACGTCCTAGGCCTTTTTAGTCAAAATGAACATTTGACCTTTGTCATTTGTGCCAAATGACCATTTGCCCTTTAGTCATTTTTATTAGAATTCTCAAAGGTAGGGGTTTAGTCGATCATCCTTTCTTGTCTATAGGCATTTTTCTTTCTATTTTTCTTATCTATGGGGTTTAAATCATTTCGTAATTTGTCGGTTTGGCCTTTATTTCCGTTTACAAAATTTGGGATGTTAGACGAGGGGTAGTATAGATACTTTCGTAACATTGATGCATGAAACACAGGATGAATACCAGATAATTCCGGTGGTAAGGCTAAATGATAAGCTACGCCACCTACTTTATCCAATATTTCAAATGGGCCAATATATCTCGGGCTTAGCTTGCCTTTCTTTCTAAATCTCATAACTCCCTTCATAGGTGATACCTTCAGGAATACCTTATCTCCAACCGTGAACTCTAACTCCCTACACCGATAATCTGCATAAGACTTTTGTCGATTCTGAGCTGTTAACAACCTTTATTGTATTACTTTCACTTTCTCTTTTGCATCTTGTACTAGATCTGGTCCCAAAATATTAGTGTCACCAACTTCAAACCATCCAATCGGTGTTCTACAGTTCCTGCCATATAACGCTTCAAATGGTGCCATTTGAATACTTGTTTGGTAATTGTTATTATCCCAACCTCCGCAAAATCTAAAATACAAGATCTTAACATATTTTCAATGATCTGAATTGTTCGTTCTGATTGACCATCAGTATATGGATGAAATGCAGTGCTAAAATTCAATCGTATTCCCAAAGCTTCGTGAAATGTCCTCCAAAATCAAGAAGTAAATTGAGATTCTCTATTAGAGATTATAGATGATGGAATACCATGCAATCGAAAAATAAAAGCAAGGTAAATCTTAAGCATACTTAGCTACACTGTAGATGGTCTTAACTGGGGGAAAATGGGCCGATTTAGTTAATCCGTCCACAAGAACCCAGATAGAATTATAACTATTCGATGGAGGCAAACCAATGATAAAATCCATCGTGATATTTTCCCATTTCCATTTTGGTATCTCTAACCTTTGCAATGGCCCTGTTAGCTTTTGATGTTCTGCTTTGACCTGTTGACATGTCAAACAGTGTGAAACAAAATTTGCAACATCATTTTTCATACCATTCCACCAATATAATTACTTCAAGTCATGATACATTTTGGTTGCTCCAGGATGAATAGAATATGCTGAATGATGAGATTCTTCCAAGAGTTGCCTTTTCAAGTCCTCCACTTGTGGTACACAAAATCTTTCATAACGTCTTAACACGCCTTCTTAATCAATCATAAATTCTGTATTTCCCGCTTTTCTGACTTCTTCCATTAATTTATGTAGTTTTGGATCCAATCACCGAGTACTCTTAATATGTTCCATTAAAGAAAATTGAGCTTCAACATGTGCTAAAAATATCCCATTCTATAGATTCCAAATTTTATTTCCTTTTGCTCAAGCTGGTGAATCACTTGTATCAGGGGCCTCCTTATTACGATAATATGTGCCAAAGCACCCATAGATTTTCTGCTTAATGTATCTGCCACCACATTTGCTTTGCCAGGATGATAAAGAATTGTACGATCGTAATCCTTGAGCAATTCCATCCACCTTCTTTGCCTGAGATTTAAATCCTTTTACTCAAATATATATTTAAGACTTTTATAATTATTGAGAATCTCACAAGTCTCATCATACAGATAATGTCTTCATATTTTTAAAGCAAAGACAACAGCCGCCATTTCTAAATCATGAGTTGCATAATTTTGCTCATGCTTCTTGAGTTTTCTAGAGGCATAAGCAACTACCCTTCCATTTTGCATCAAAACACAACCTAAGCCAACCTGGGATGCATCACAATAAATGGTATATCCTCCAGTTCCAGATGGAAGGCTTAAAATTGGAGTAGAAGTTAAGCACTCCTTTAGCTTTTGAAAACTTTCTTCACAACTATCATGCCAAACAAATTTTACATTTTTCTGGGTTAACCTTGTTAATGGGTAGAAATTCTTGAAAAGTTATTGACAAAATGACGATAATATCCTGCAAAACCCAAGAAACTCCTAATATCTGTAATAGTTGTTGGTCGGGGCCAATTCTTAAATGCATCCACTTTACTTGGATCCACTTGGATGCCATCTTTGGAAACCACGTGACCTAAGAAGGCAACTTTAGTAAGCCAAAATTCACACTTAGAAAATTTAGCATAAAGCTTATGCTCCCTTAACCATTCCAGAACTTCCCGTAAATGGTATCTATACTCTTCAGGCCACCTTGAATACACCAAAATATCATCAATAAATACAATCACAAACTTATTGAGAAATGGTCGAAACACCCAATTCATCAAATGACTTCTTAGGTCTTGTTTGGTTAGCCCGTTGGGAGAACGACCGTTGGGAAAAAATGACTTCTAAAAATGACTTTTGGTAGAATGAAAAAATTTTATGTTTGGATAATCTGTTGGTAAAAATGCAGTTACATTTGGATAAACCAATAGCCAAAATGACTTTTTGTAAAATGCATTTATTTTGGATTGAAATTTGGAGAGGTAGCTTTGAAATAAAAATTACTTAAAATGTTTTCAACTTAAAAAAATTACTTAAAATGGCATGAATATCATTAATACACA